>PVKB01000103.1:193288-267098 GCA_004027205.1 Ctenodactylus gundi
GAGAACATATGGCTGGAAAGTCACCTTGGGCCACCCGAGGAGGGCTGTGAGCAGGTGTGACCAGATGACATCTGAAGACATGAAGTAAGCCTGGACAGCCAGGAGTTGTGGAAATAAATAGCAGATAGGCAGCGCTAGTCTCCGGGAGAGGAAAGCCTGCGGGTAGGGCAAACTGCAAGCACACTCTGAGCTTTCTTTTTGAAAAGGTCTCCTTGCAGCTCAGTAGAGCAACACAGAAGCAATCCTTAGCAGCACCATACTAGAAAGTAACAATTAGAAACCATTCTGGGAAGAGCCCTACTCTGAACTGCTTTGGGAAAGAGAAGCCACAGATGAGACACATACTAGCAACTTTGGGGGACACTTTTAACTAGTGACTGGGGAGGAGGTGGCACAAGACACAGTCTGGAGAAGGGAGAACGGGTTATGGTATGAAAAATTCAATTGAAAAAATGTGAAGTCATCTTATGCATTATGAGGACAGAGTATCAGACCTTGAAAACAAGGTTGATGAATTAAATGACATACTTAGTAATACCCTCAAAACACAAAGAATACAATAGCTGTTAGATAACTCAAAGAGAACCAATCTCAGAATTATAATTGTGAAACAATGATTACAGGAAAACCCAGAAGGTATAAAGAATGCTGAAACCATGGTAGAAAGCTCCCTGAGTCTAAGAAAAGAACTAGTATTTAGTTACAAAAGGCATATAAACCACAAAATAACCTTAAATAGGAAAGAACCTGTACATGACACATCATATTCAAAAACCCAGAAATTTAACACAGAGAATATTTAAAGCTGTAAGATTATATCAATAATTTACCATGACAAGCCCATCAGAATAACTGCAGATTTCTCAATACAAACTTTAAAGGCCAGGAGAACTTGGAACAAAGTCTTTCAAACTTTAAAAGAAAACAAGTGTTAACCCAGTATTTCGTATCTGGCAAAATTATTCCTCAAAATTGAAGAAGTAAAATTGTTCATGACAAACATTAAGGAAATGATGAGTACTAGAACAGCACTGCAGAAAATGCTTAAGAAAATCTTAGACACAGGGAGATTAGCAGCACCAAACAACTCAGAAGAAAGAAAATATCCAAAAGGGACATATAACAAAAAGAACAACACTGGGAAAAAAAAAAGACAATGACAGGATTCAGTAAGTATCTTACAATAATAACTCTTCAATATTAAAAGTTTTAACTGGCCAATCAAATGACAAAAACTGGCAGAATGGATCAAAAAATATCACGTAACCATTCGCTGCCTGCAAGAGATACTCTTTGCCCATAAGAAAATATGCAGACCGAAAGTAAAAGGATAGAAATTAACACTCTAAGATACTGGAACCCCCAAAAGCAGGAGTGTCTATATCATTCCCAGACACAAAAGATTTCAAGTCAAAATAGATCAGAAGGTATAAAGATAGACTTTATATGGTGATAAAGGGAATAATCCAATGGGAAGAGCTCACAATTATAAGATATATGTACCCAATGTGGCATAACCAATTTCATAAAACAACTACTGGACATAAACAGTCAGATAGACCCCAATATAATCATAGTAGGAAATTTAAATACCCCATCCTCACAAATATGCAAGTCAAACAGATAACCAAGAAGTACTAAAGCTAAAACACACCATGGGATAAGTAGACTTAACTAGGCTACAGAAAGTTCTATCCAATATCAACAGAATACACTTTTTTCTCAGCAGCGCATGAGGCTTTTTCCAAAATAAGCCACATCCTAGGCCATGAGACATACTTAAATAAATACACAGACAATGGAAATATAATTCCCTGCATACTTTCATCAAATACTAGAATGAAACTAAAAATGAATAGCAAAAGAACCTACAGATACTGTACAGTCACATGGAAATTAAATAATACAATAATAACAAGCAGTGGACCACAGAAGGAACCAAGGAAGAAATAAAAATTTCCAAACAATGGAAGCATATTATAACAAAATCTATGGAAAGAGGGAAATTTATAGTTATGAATGCACACATAAAAAACAGAGTAATCTCAAACAACTAATATAATGGTCTACTTCAAGGTCCTAGAGGAACAAGAACAATCCAAATCCAAAAGCACTAGAATGAAATTGTAAAGATCAGAGAAAAAATAAAATGTAGAATAAAAAATATAAAAGATCAATGAATCAAAGATCTGGTTCTTTGAAAAGATAAATGAGATGGATAAAACCCATCACACCAACAGAAAAAAGAAAACCCCTATCGATGCAATTAGAAATGAAAAAGGTGAAATTACAATGGACACTGCTGAAATTCAGAGGATTTTAAGAAACTATCTTCAAAAATTACTGAATCCAGAGGACATGGATACATTTCTAGACAGAAATGAGATACCAAATTGAACCAACTGAACCAAGAAGATACAAAAATCTGGGATAGACCAATAATCAAGGATGAAATTTAGGCAGTAGCAAAATCTTCACCGACAAAGAAAAGCCTAGGACATGAGGGAATTACCACAAAACTTTACCTGAACTTAAAGGACAAGCTATTACCAATGCTTCTAAAACTCTTCCATGTAATGGAAAGAGAAGGAACACTGACAGAATCCTTCCTGAATGCCAGCCTTGATACCAAAACCAGAAAAAGACTTAACAAAATGGCCTGGAAGAACAGCACAGCATTTAGAGCGCTTGCCTAGCAAAGCCTTGTGTTTGAGTCCCCAGCACCACAGAAGCCACACATAGTGGTGCAAGCCTGTAATCCCAGCAGTGAGGAGGCTAAATCAGGAGGATTGCCGTGAGTTTGAGACAGGCCTGAGCTCCACTGAGTTCAGGACCATCCTGGATTACATAGATTACATCCTGTCTCAAAAAAAAAAAAAAAAAAAAAAAAAAAAAAAAAAAAAAAAAAAAAAAAAAAAAAAAAAAAAAAAAAAAAAAAAGACAACAATAAAAAAAACCCACAGGCCAATTTCCTCAATGAATATAGATGCAAAAATCCTTAACAAGCTACTTGCAACCAAAATGCAACAAATTATTTAAAGTATCATAGATAATTATAATTGGTTTCATCTCAGGAATGCAAGGATAGTTCAACAGGTAAATCAATTAATGTAATACACACACATAACAAAAGCAAGGACAAAGATCACATGATTATCTCAAGAGACACAGCAAAAACCTTTGACAAAAGCCAAAACCCATTCATGATTAAAAACCCTCATCAAAATAGTTAGAGAAGGACTTTTATTCAAGCTGATACAAGCAATTTAAGACATATTCACTGCCAGTATTCTACTAAATGGGGAAAATCCCTTATAGTCAGAAAGAAGACAAGGGTTTTCACTCTTACCAATCATGTGCAATATAGTACTTGAAACTTAAGCCACAGCAATCAAGCAAGAGTATGAAATACAGGGACCTTGTACAGAAAAGGAAGAAGTCAAACCATCCTTTTCAGACAGCATAATCTTTTCCATAGAGACTACAAACACTCTTACCAGCAGACTCTTATAACTAATAAATTCAGCTATTTTAAGTTACAAAATCATTATACAACAGGCAGTAGCATTTCTGTATACCAACAATGAAAACATGTAGAAAGAAACCAGAAAAACAATCCCATTCACAGTATCCTCAAAATGCCTAGGAATCAACTTAACCAAGGAAGTGAAGGTCCTTCATAATGAAAACTACAGTACTCTCAAAAAAAGAGGATATTAGAAAATGGAAATAAATACACTCCCATTCCTGCATAGGCAGAATCAGTTTTATCAAAAAGGCCGTACCAACAAAACTGATACATAGGTTCAATGCAACTCCAATCAAAATAACAACAGCATTTTTCACAGATCTAAAAAAAATGACCCTAAAGTTTATATGGAACTGAAAAGACACATAATAGCCAAAGCAACCCTAAGCAATAAGACAAAAGCAGAAGACATCAAGTCCAAATCTTGGACATCAAGTTACAGAATAAGGCAACTGTGATAAAAACCACACAGTAAGCGTGGGGGCATAGCTCAGTGGTTAGAGCTCTTCCTAGGAAATGTGAGGCCCCAGTTTGATTCGTCAGCACCACATATTGGCTGGATGTGGTGGTGCATACCTATCATCCCAAAATTCAGGAGGCTGAGGCAGGAGGACTGCCATGAGTTCAAGTCTAGCGTGGGCTACATACAGAGTTCAGAACCAGCCTAAAATACAGTGTGAGACCCTGCCTCAAAGAAACAAAATGAAAAACCAGAAACACATGGTACTGGAACAAAAACAGGTAAATCAGTGGAACAAAATTGATGATGTAGAGACAACCTCAAGCACCCTTAGTTAGCCATCTGATCTAGAAGGGCCGAAAACATACACTGGAGGAAATATAGCCTCTATAATAAAGGATGCTGTGAAAACTGGTTATCCATATGCACAAGGGTCAATCTAGATCCACATCTTTCACCACGTACCAAAATCAAATTAAAACAGATCAAAGACCTAGATTTTACAAAAGAAACACAGAACCTGTTGGAAGATACTCCACAGACAGAGGAGTCATGTCTATAATATAAAAAGAATTGAGAAAAAGCAAAACAAACCTACACTCCCCAAAATAAAAGACTTAGTGAAAAAATGGGCAACTGAAATGGACAGTTCTCAGAAGTACAAATGGCCAACAGATACATGAAAAGTGTTCAGCGTTTTTAGCTGTCAAATGCAAACCAAAACAATGCTGAGGTGCCATATTGTGCCAGGAAGAATGGCTGATAGCAAGAATTCAAAAAACAAAAAATGTTGTGGAGGAAAGGGAGCTATTGTACACTGTTAGTGGGACTGTGAAGCGGTACAAACGTTATGTTAGTAAGTATGGAGATGCTCCCCAAAACTCAAACTAGATATCCCATTTGACTCAGCTATTCCTCTTCAGATTATCTTCCTCAAAGAGTTAAAGACATCATGCAACAGTGATACAAGCCTACTCATGCTTATAGCGGTGCAGCTTATAGCTAAATCTTGAAAGCAGTTAATATGTCCAACAGGTGAATGGATAAACTAAGTATGTGTGGTATGCACATACAATGGAGTACCACTTTGCCATGAAAAAAGATAAATCTGTAGGAAAATGGATGCCCCTGAGACCCACATGCTTAGGTAAAGGAATAAACACAGAAGGCTAAGTATCACATGTTTCTCTAATATGAGAAAACCAAGTATAAATCAGCAAAAGAGCAAAACTGAATCATAGAAGAAACTAGGGAGAGATTTTGTAAAGGGAAAGGGGATATGGAGGGGAGGTGAGAGGATGGGAAGGCAGTAGGTAAGTAATTGGGATGAAGATGCAACATGTATATTCACTATTCCACAAGTGGAAGCAATTATTACGTATTGCAGATGCATACTAATAGAATAACTGTGGTTCAGAAATAAATGAATAAAATTGTAAGTGGAAGGTACAGAAGTATACATTTTTAAAACAGAATGTAAGATTTTCCTCAATCTGCTGGGAGGAATGGTGGTTAAAGCGCTTCCCTAGCAAGTGCTACATCAAATGCTAAGTACCCGAGTTTGATTCCCCAGCACCACAAAAGCTGGGCAAGGTAGTGCACACCTGTAATCCCAGCACTTGGGAGGCTGAGACAGGAGGATTGCGGTGAGTCCAAGGCCAGCCTGGGCTCCATAGTGAGTTCAGGACCAGCCTGGGCTACAGAGCGAGACCCTGTCTCAAAAAAAGAGTATTTTTCCTCAATTAACTGAACTTAATTTTAAGTAGCTTCCTGATCAAAAATTTATATTTTCCACTAATAGTGGTGAATTTTACATGAAAAACAAAATCATGCCAACACTTACCAATATAATGCAGTTTATTAGAAACATGGCTTATACAGTTCACTGAAAAAGTATCTTAAAATAAACATCATTATACATAAAACCAAATAAGCTGATAAACTAGTTCTAAGAAATTCTGTCTTATCTAAAACATTAAGATGCAACCTCAATAGTGATTGCTTCACATTTTCCGGTCTCTTGATCTGTGCATGTCACATGTAAAGATCCATCCCTAAACAAAGAACAAATAATGTTTCCTAAGATCATTTTATACAAACAGGAGGTCATTAAGAAGTTACCTGAGAACACTGAATAAACAAGAATGAATTTTAATTTTTGAAAGAAAAGAGTAGTATACAAACACCTAAAACATATCAGGGCATTTTCAAGCTTAGGTCAAATGGTTTAAACACACCCTGATGAATTCAGTATTCATGCTGAATTTGGAAAGGATTAAATTTGAAAAGAATTTACTTATAATACATAGTGGTATGGATGCCCTGTTAATGAAACAGAAATAGCAGCAATGAATTTAATTATTTATTTCTTACAGCTTTTCTGTAGCAATAATGAAATATACTTATCCTTTCCTAGGAGAGTATCAATGATAAACTTTAGAAAATTCTATTGAAAACTGATAGCATAAAAAATAGAGCTTATAAGATACTTATAATGCAAATGACAAGATATAACCTTCCATGTAAAATAAATTAAGTTTTCAGGGTGAAAACTATGATTCACTGATAAAAACTGTTGTCAGTTTTTAGTAATTTGAGAATGATAATGGGTAGAATATCAATACATCCACAAAAGGAGTCAAATTTCAAAGTGAACTGTCTTAACATTACATACAAGTAGTTTAAGTTTTTGGTACCTTTTCATAGTGAGAACAGCTAATACATCACGCAATCCATTCTCTTTTTTATCTAAATCCTGAAGTACAACCTGTTTATGCAAAAATAATACAAAGACAATTCAGTACTTTGGCATATTAATGATCTGAATTATCATTACTGTGAAGGTTCTATCATTGAATAGAATTCAGAGAACAGGAGTTAAACTTTGTTAACTGGAAATGCCTTCTCCAGATGGATAGCACATAAGACAACTAACATATCTCCTTCTATGACATGTCCTGGACTCATATTCAAATGGTTGTTTCTAAGAAGTACTACTTATTTCAGAAAATAAAGACTGTTTCTTTTTTTGGTGAATAAGTCATCACCACTAACATAAAATATTTTGGTAAAGAAAGGCATACTTGTAAAACAAATTCGGAGTTTTCATGTTTTGCTAAGATCAAGTTTAAGGACTGTAGGCAAGTCACTACCTTGTTGTACTTGTTTGTAAAATGAGGAGTATGGAACAGATGGGAACACTGGAAGAGTCTTAGCCAACTCAGTGTCCTATGACTACCTCCTCTTCCGGCACCTCTAAGTTAGGGTATGGTGGCAGCAGCTGTGGAGGTAAGAGCTGGATGTGAAGAGAAAGCTAATAAACGAGTATGAGAGAATAGCTAGGAGATACAGGAAAGTGCCAGCACACATAGTGCCAGATTTCCTGGACGAGCTTTCATCACTAGCCAGCAGATGCCAAACTGGTATGTCTAAGCTGTAGATAGCATAGGCATGATGTGTGTGTGTTTAGGTATATACGTATCCCCCCTCCCCTCTCTGTATTCTCTCTCCCGCTCCTTCTCTTCCTTTCCTTTTTGGTACTGGACACTGAGTCGAGGGCCTTCCCACAGAGCTATACTCCACGCTATTTTTTAGTTTTGATTTTTTGAGACAGATTCTTACCAAGTTGCTAAGGTTACCCAAGTAGGCTGGAACTTGTGATCTTCTTGCCTCATACTCCCAGAGTGCTGAGATTATAGGCCTGTACCACCAGGGCCCCCTCATTCACTCCTGGTGTCCTGAAACCTATCTACACAATGCTAAGTTTCTGAAATAGTTTATACATTTTCTACATACATGCATGGATACCTAAAAATGCCTACTCAAACACACTTATGTTTTCAGTCTCATTAAAAAAAAATCAATATCATCCTATAGTCCTGTGTGCTAGTTTTAATGCAGCTGAATTTTGTAAGCATCTTTCCAAGTACCTGCCATCAGTCCAGCTTACTCTTTATAAATGATGCAGAGTCTATTATGCATGCATACAACGTATGCAGTATTTTGATAAAGTAATCATACACCAGAGGCAGCATGGTCTAATGAAAGAACATAGGCTCAGGAGCAAAGCCAGTGAGAAAATAACAAGCCAGTTTCTTTTTCCTTTGCATTGCTGGGAATGTAGCCTCGAGCCCTGTGCGTCACAGGCAAGCGTTCTCTCTATCCCTAAGCTGCACTTCCAGTGTCTTAGTCATCTATAAAAAGCACACAATGTCTTGTCTTCCCTTCTAACAGTCACACATTACCTCTGTAAATTATCTATTATATAGCACCTGGCATTTAGCAAACAAAACGTCCCACTTACCTAATCACTAAGGTGTGCCAAGGGCAACAATATGAAAGCAATATAAATACAAACTATTTTTTAAAATTTCAGTAAGTTTTCCAAATGTAATTAAGTCATAATCTAATTTTATATATTTACCTGTGCAAACTTGGATTCTTCTCTTGCAGAATTTCTCCCCTCAGACTCATAAAGTTCAAGGCATACTGAAGACATACTGCCAGGCGCTTGTAGCATGTGTTGTCTTCGAGCTGGCAAAGGAATCCCCGACGGAAACAGTACTGTGAATGTGTTGGCTCCTGATTCATCTACTCCCTAGTGATCAGAAAAATAAGGCACATATCCTTTGGTATTTATCTTTAAAATAAAAAACCTATTATGAATTCTTATTATAAAGCTATATATACTTCTGTTGATGATCTGCAAATCAGGCAAACAAGAAATAATATGTAATACTACTCCACTTTAATATGAAACTGAAACATCTCTCTAGGCAAGAAGCTAATGATTATTTCATTTTTCTAAGAAATTAACACATTATATAATATAGTAAACATAAGAAACTCATTATAAATAAAAAATAAGCCAAAATTGAAAGTTTTTACCAGTATACAAAGTTTTACTGTAAAATTACAACAATAAATTTGTACTCTTTTTGTAAGGAAAAGTGTAGAAAGCTAAACGTACCTTAACTAAAATATCTTTGGCTGAGCACTCTATCATAAGAGAGTCCTCCACTAACGTGCTCTCCTTCCCAGCAAGAATCCCTGCCTCGATGGCTGCTCCAATCGGGATAACCTCATCAGGAGGGACAGAACTGAGAAGTTCAACTGCTGGGAACAGGTCTTTAATGAGCTGCTGTAGCTTGGGGATTCGTGAAGACCCTCCACAAAGGACAACCTAGAAAATGAAAATGATTTTCAGCTTTTCGTTCTAGAAGATTCTCAAAATCAACTTGAACAGGCTGAGCCATCTTCATACTATGTAAAGATAAAATATAAAAAGGATTATATTTTACCATGCTAGGCTTAATTTATAAACATATATATTTAACATACTCTGTTATATGTTTAATATACTCTGTCAGCAAAGGGGAAGATGAAATGAACCACAACTATCCTGGAAGTAAAAATGAGATAATGCGCATGAGAATCCCAAACCAGGTGTAGCCCCAGGCACAAAAATCAACTAGGCTTTGGGGTATAGTAAAAAAGAATGCCAGAAAATACCAAACTAAACTACATGTAAACAAGTAAAAATCCAAATGTCTCATACTGGAGATTATGTTTAAAACTTAAAGTTTAAAAATGCAAATCTTGGGAAAAACAAAAGCAAACAGACCATGTTTTGGCTTGGATGGCATGGCTATGAATGATGCACACTGTCATATTTTGTCATTCTGAATGGTTCAAGCACCTAGAGGGAGAAGGGAGGGGAGGAGAACAACGGAGGTGGGAAGAAAAGAAGGAAGGTGGAGAGGGGAGAAGGGAAGAGGGGGAAGGGGGGCCGAAGCTTTGGTCCCATGTTAAAACCTTAGAAAGGTCGGCCATAAAGGAGAAGGTCACGCTCTGTGGATTAGAGGGAGGTGGAGAGGAAACATGAGAAAAGGACTGAGCCCACGTTAGGCTCCATGAGGCTCCCTCAGCCAAAGGCCTCTGACTATCCACACGGAAAAGCATCTTGTCTGTGAGGTGGGGAAAGGCCTCTGACAGGTCCTCATCCAGGGGAGATGGAGTGAACTGGAGTTAAGCAACTACGAAAGAGACAACCTCCTTTAAGTGCTTGATATTAAAAGAGGCCATTTTGCTCAGACAGTTATAGGTAAGACAGGAATGCCTGAGATGAGCCACTTACCTCTATCTGCTAACTTAGCATAGATACTGTGATGATATCAACAAGCATACATAACATATAACAGACTGATTCCTCATAACTAAGAATGGTTTATTCTAGGAATAAATAATAGTCCTAATATTAGGAAATTATTAGTAACTGATCACAGAGCTTTGAGGAAAATGTCATCTCTTCGATGTCCAGAAATACACTGGTTGAAAAGTCCACAACTATTCCATATTAAAACTCCTTTAAAAACAGGAAAAAGGGCACTGCTATCTCACTTTGATAAAAAGAATCTATTTCAAACCAAGTTCTAGTATTAGTGTTCCTCTAGTAAAAGGAACAAAAGGAGGTCTAGTTTCTAAAAAAAAAAAAAAAAAACCGTTTAAATTCTGAACAGCCATCCAACAAGACAATAAGATAGAAATAAGAACACGTATTACAGAAGCATTACTACTTACAGACAGAATACTTTGCTGACACCCATAGCTCACCGTGTGTTCCTGAAGCCCTCATAATGCAACAGTTGTCTGCAGCCCATCTCCACTGGGCCACTCCCTTTCTATGCTAGAGCAAACTCCCTCCCAGAGGGCACTGTTCTCATCAGCCATCCGGCACTGCCAAACCCTATAACCAACCTTCAGGCCTCACTTGGCTGGACATTCAGCAGAAAGGGACAGTTGCTCTTTTCTCCTTACTGACACGTTCACCCCTTTCCCATCTGACCATTGCCTCTCTTTCTAACCTGTCATTCACATAGGGGACTTTTTATGTTATTATTTTTGTGCATTTCATAAGAAGGACACCCATTTATAGTCAGTCTTTTGGTCCATTTCACTGAGCATTGTTGACCCTAGGTGGCCCCATCTGTCATTCAAATGATTCATATCTTTCTTTCTTTATGGCTACATAGTATTCCATCGTACACAGGTACATCTTCTTTAACTATTCCTGTATGGATGGGCAGGTGGGTTGTTTCCAGGATTTGGCTATTATGAATTGTGCTGCTATAAACATGGATATGCATGTGTCTTTTTGATATGTTGACTTTACTTTTCTGGGAACATGCCCAGTAGAGCAGTAGCTGGATCAAATGAATTTCTAGTCTCAGCTGTCTACGGAGCCTCCAGAGTGCTTTCCGTAATGGTTGTTTCAGCTTGCCTTCCCACCAGCATTGGAGTGCAGTTTTCTTTTTTCCCTCCTACACCCTCACCAACAATTGTTTTTTGAGTTCTTCCTGTAGGGCATTCTCCCTGGAGTGAGGTCAAATCTCAACATTGTTTTATTTGCATTTCTCTGATGGCCAGTGATTAAGAACACTCCTTCATATGCTCGTTGGCCTACTGTACTTCTTCTGAGAAGTTTCATTTCAGCTGCCCACTTCTTGAGAGGATCATTTATTTTAGGGGGTTTTATGTTTTGCAGTTCATTGTATATTCTAGGTATTAACCCTTTGTCTGAAGTGTTACTACTGGTGAGTATCTTATCCCACTCTGTGGGTTGTCTCTTCACCTTGCTGATTGTTTCTTTTGCTGTGCAAAAACTTCTTAATTTAATGTAGTCCCATTTGTTGATTCTTGCTGAGATTTCTTGTAGTTGGTGATCTGTTCAGAAAATCCTTTCCTATCCCTATGTCTCCTAGGGTTTTACCTATTTTTGTCTTCCAGTAAGTTCAGTGTTTCTGTTTTGATGTCTAGTTCTTTGACCCATTTTGATCTGATTTTAGTGTATGGGGATAAGAGAAGTATCGGTTTAATTCTTCTGCATGTGAAGATCCAGTTTTCCCAGCACCGTTTGTTGAAGATTTCTGTCTTTCCTCCAGTAGATAATTTTGGCCCCTTTGTCAAAGATCAGTTTACTAAGAGTGTTTGGGTTTGTTTCAGTATCCTCAGTTCTGTTCCCCTGGTCCTCTTGACCATTCTTATACCAGTACCATGTAAATTTAACCATTGTTCCTTTGTAATATTTTTTGAAGTTTGAGATTATGATTCTTCTAGCTTTGCCCTTGTTACTCAGAATTGCTTTATTGATTCTGGGTATTTTCTGGTTTCATATAAATTTTAAGATTGTTTTTTCTAGTTCTGTGAAGAATATAGTTGGTATTTTGATTGGTATTGCATTGAACCTGTAAAGTAGCTGTGGGAGTACGGCCATTTTGATAATATTAGTTGTTCCTACCAAGAACATGAGATATCTTTTCATTTTCTAAAGTCCTCTTCAATCTCTTTCTTTAGGGGTTTGTAGTTTTCATTGCATAGGTCTTTCACCTCTTTGGTGAGGTTTACTCCTAAGTACTTTTATTGTTGTTGTTGCTAATATGAAGGGGGTTGTTTTCTTGATGTCTTTCTGTTTAGATTCATTATTAGTATATAGGAATGCTATTGATTTGTGGGTATTGATTTTATAACCTGCTACTTTTCTGAATTTATTAGTTCTAAGAGTCTTTGGGTGGAATTTTTTGGGTCTTCTATGTAGAGTATCATGTCATCTACAATAGAGATGTATTTACTTCTTTTCTTCCGATGTATATTCCTTTTATTTCTTGGTCTTGCATGATGGTTCACAGTTGCTGCCCAAGGTGCATCTCCAGCCCAGACCTCTCTCTGCAAACACAGAAGCCAATGTCTACCTAGAGTGTCCTCTGGATGTGGTACCCCAAGTTCCACTGGGGTCTGATCTCCAGCTCCTGAGCCACACTCAGCCCTCCTTGTTCTGCTCACGCACTTGGATCCACCCACACCATCCTGTTGCTGAGCTTTCATCACACCACACATACTCCCTACCTGCTGTTCCTCCGCCTGGGACACTGGCAGATATTCACAGCCTGATCTTTCACTTCATTTAGGTTGTTGATCAAAGGCACTTCTTTGGAGGGGCTCAGACCTGAACCATCACCCTATCTCTAGCTATGGTCTTATCTTGCCCTATGTTTCTTCATAATTCTTATCACAATTGGGCATTATTTTTTATCTGTTTCTTTGTTGTCTGCATAACCTAACTAGAATGGCAGTTCCACAAAAGACAACGACCTGGTTGCACTTACTGCTGTATCCTAGGTGTTGAGAATCTGCCAAACGTAAAATAAGCATGCTCAATAATTACCTGTGGGTTAATTAGCAAATTTTAAATTTGAATGTATATTGAAGAAATTCTGAAGAGCTCATTAAAATTACTCATCTAAAAAATTGGCAAAATGTAAGATAAGTAAGCAACATCAACAGCTATTGTATTTTCTAGAAACAAAAAAGTTATAAAATTACCTTTTTGCAAATATAATAAATGCCACCACAATCTTAGTAAAAATTTAATGGTAAATATTAAGAAAAACATCAGATAAAAACGAGTGATTCCAATTTTGTGATTAGCAAAACTCAATACTGTAAGTTACTGCATCACTCATGAATTATTTAGACAATGCAACTGTGCCAAATCACAATGAGATTTTATGTACAAAGCTGGAAAAGTAATTCTAAAGCTCTGTGAATAAATGTGTGAATAATGAGAATTTAAGAATTTCAATATTAACACAAAGATTCACAGCTACTCAGAAATAAACTACTTTTGGTGAACAATTTCATAACAAATACCAAAAGTCTTAGCATCTAGATTTTTTCTATTTAAAAGAAATTAAGGATGTTCACAAAGCAAGAAAGACTTCCATTTGTACAACCAAAATAACCTACATATCCAACACAAGGATGAATTTTTAAAATTATGGTACATAATTAAGTGAAATCTGAAAGGAGTTACTAAAACCGCAGTTGTGAAATCTGGAGCTCTGGTATGAAATGCAGCGACAAACCACATCCATTTTCTGTATCCCTTCCATACAGTCACTATGAAGGTGGAAGGGCAAAACAACGAAAGCGAGGTCTACAGGGAGATTCCACCAAAGTTGGGAAGCTGGAAAGAAGAGCACTATCTTAGAGCAGATGGATTTGGGGCAATCAAAGAAAAGCAGGCTGGTATGACTCCTCAATTCCACAGCAGACTGGCCCTCCGGAGTACCCACAACCCAAGACAACCAGGTGAAGCAAACAACGGAAAACACATGGAGTGACTGGCCCCAGGACCCCTTTCCTGACCCAGATAGGTGGCTGTAGCACTTCCTCTCAGAGTTATGGTGCTTGGATAATGGGGACAGCAGGGACACTGGTGGGGCACTGTGCTCAGGACATGGGAAGCAGGAAAAGTTCAGAATCAAGAGTAGAATCCCCGAAGCTCTGCTCGCAAGACAGAAACCAGACCTGTGTTCCTCAAGCAAGAGATCAGAGTCCTTCTGCAAAAATCAAATACTTCTAAGTTACATAATACCTCTGGATACTCAGGTAGGAAGCAATGCTCACAAGCTTAAAGAGATGGGTTCCGGAGAAGAATGCCTAAATTCCAGCCATAGCTCGTAACTTACACACCAGCCTTATGCTGCGAGCTAATTACTCAGCCCCCTAGAAACCTCGTGTCAAAGTGTGTCTGACACTGCCTACCTCCTGGTGTTTTTGTAAGGATTAAATGGCTTCCTGGATATAAAACCCAGCCATTCATTCCCCCTTATCTGTAAGAGGTTTACCCCCACCCCCCACTGCCATGGCTTTGTAGGTAGGGTACATTTTTCTGCCCCACATATAGGCCTGGCTACAATACTTTTAAAATGCATCTCAGCAGCTCTAAAAGCAATGCTTGAGCTGCGTACAATGGCACATGCCTATAATCCCAGCACTCCGTAGACGGAAACACAAGAATCCCACACTTGAGCCCAATATGGTAGGGTACTAAGCAACTTACTGAGATCCTGTCTTACAATAAAAATTACAAGAAGACAGGGAGGGGGGTAGCTCAGAGAGAAGGCACTGGGTTTAACCCTCAGCACCACAAAAAAGTATGTATATATTTTTAAAGAGCAATGCATGTTCCAAAGTGTTCTTCCTCTTTCTCTCTGCCATGAGAACTGCAGGTCCTCTTAACCTAGGTCCTAGAAGGAGAACTGACGGGAACAGAGACACAGCAGCAGACATCCAGCACCTTTACCTGCACACAAGCAACATGAGACAAAAACATCTGCTTTAGAAAGCTACGCAGGGCCCTACACTGTTTTCTTACCATGTAGCAAGGTCAACATACTCTAAGGATGCATTCTCATTATTTAAAGTTCTCAAAAGCCTGCATTTTAGGATTAGAGAGGGGATCTCTAATTATAATCTTAATCCTCCAACTATTCCTTCTGAATTCAAACACTAGGGAGTTGTACTATTGGTGATAATTATCAGGGTTTCAAGACCAGTTAATGAAAGCACAAACTGATCACCTACAGGATGGCCCATACTTGCTCCTAGTAACAATTCCACTGAAAAAGTTACATTACTTACTTCTAAGGTAAGTATTATCACCCTCTTCTAAGAAATGTAAGGCTCAGGAAATCAAGTGATCTGCCTGGTGTAATGCTGTCAGCACAGGAGGCTTCCAGGCCTGAGCCTGTCTCCCAGCCTCTGCGTTCCACCACTGCCTCATGACCTTCACGGCGTGCTTCATTCTCCATCACCTACCCTCCTAGAAGTCAAGCATCTAGCACACAACGCCTGGTATATTATAGATGTCAAACAAAACCAAAACCAAAATCAATCAAGAAACTTATGCATCAATTTGCAAACTCCACTGCCAAACACTTATTCATGTCACATAGCATATACATATATATGTATATATGACATATATACATATATATATAAACTTGATACAGGGAAGCTAAAGGAAAATAATGTTCATTACACATCTGAACAAAGCAGCTGAAAAAAAATCAGTAATAGATGAATAGATTTAAGCAAATAAATTAAACCTCTGTATTTCAACTGCCTTCTTCCATAACAGAACTAAGATGATACAGGTGTTGAAAGAAGACTGTAGTAATTGATAGTTAATATTATGATTAACTAAAACATTAACACAATTTTAAAAAATATTAATATTTAAATGATTAAATGTGGAAGAAATAAAATGGTGCCAGTGAAAATATTTTTCAAAATGGAGAAGTAATGGCAAAACTCAAAAAGTGTTAGCAAGGTCATTACAGTAAAAATGTATACCAGTTCATTTAATGCTTTTGGAAAGTAATGCAATAAAAATAATCTTATTCTGTAGTCCAGGCTGGTACTGAACTCATTATGGAGCCCAGGCAGACCTCAAAGTAATGGCAATACTCTTGTCTCAGTCTGGCAATCCTCCTGCCTACCTCAGCCTCCCGAGTGATTACAGGCACATGCCACCACACCCACCTTGGTTGTGCTGGGAATCAAACTCAGGGTCTTGAGCTTGCAAGCCAGGCACTTTAACTAATGAGCTCTTCCTCCAGCCCCTATTTCTACTCTTGACCCAGTTACTTTACTATGGATGTCTACCTCAAGGAATAATCCTGAATACTGTTAACCTATATCCAAACACAGGGTTTTGTCTGGTTTTCTGTTACAAAGGAGGAAAAAACCTCCCCCACGTGTCAATAATAATAGAATGGTGAAAAAATCCCAAGTGCCTTTCTTTTTCTAGAACATTAACAACTGTTAAGTTTAAATCTGGCGTGTCCCCTAAGAGCGTCAAGTATTTGGAAGATGACTGGATGATGGGAGTTACTGGATCTAATGTGCTAATCTTCGAATTTCACGTGCTGTGAAGTGGGGCTGGTGGGGAGGGAGGGTCACTGAGGGTGTGGCAGATGGCTGATGTTGTGGCCTGGGGATGGATCACTGCCACCAGGTCCTTCCCCACCCGCGATGGGATGAGCAGTTTCTCCACCAGGCCTTTCCACCATTGCCAACGACCCCAAGTGACCTGAGACCTCTGAACTGGGAGCCAAAACAAACCTTTCCTCTCTTAAAGTTATGGGTGTCAGGTATTACATATCCGCAATGAGAAAGTGTCTACGACAAGAACCCATTTAAAATGTATTTATGAAGACCATATCGTAATATGGGGGAAAGAATTGTTTAAAATATTGTAGAAAGTAAAATTCAAAATTGTACATACAAATTTTAAACTTTATTTAAAAAAATCTACAACACTACACTAGCTAACAAACATATACATACAAATTAGTCTGAAAAATTCTGGGATGTAACACTGGTTGCCTTCGGGTATTTTCTGAATTTCCTCGCAGAAACACTCACTATTTGAAAAATAAAAATGAAAATAAATACACATTTTAATGTATTTTTATATTTTAAGTGTATGGAAATAATTTTGTTGGAAAAAACTAAACAAGTTGAAAAGTCTAAAAATTCTTCCCTAAGCAAATAAAGATGTGGTGGAATATTATACTGTTAGAGCACACTTGGGAGTGATACTAGATAAATCTTGGCTCTATTAGTTACTAACCACGTGATTTTCAGGAAAGTATTTCATGTCTGTACCCTGGTCCCTGTACTTATAAAACAGGGGAAAATAACAGTACCTATGCCACAGAGCTGTTGGTGAGTAATCAACAATTTAATGTCCATAAAGTATTTAAAAACAATGCTTGGCACATAAGATGCATTCAAATATCTGTCCATCTCACATAAAAAATAAACTGAAAAGGAATTAACTCTGTTTTGCTAAAAAAAACTGACTGAGCATATGTGCATATAAAATTCAGTTTACCAGAACCATTAACTACAATTCAATGTATTTTCCTTATTCATTAATACAAACTCAGAAAATAAATGCATAACTTACTTTTACCATACCAAGAGCTATTTCCTAAATTTCAAATGTGAATTTCTAAAATAATTATGAAAATATAAAACCATTACCTTGTTGATATCATCTGCAGTAAAACCACTTTGATCTAAGAGATCTCGGATTGCATCTATACATTTATTAAAAAGTGGAGAACAGAGGAGTTCAAATCTGGCTCTGCACATACACAGACACATACAAAGAGAAAAGAAAAACAGGAAAAAGCTTAGTTTATGAAATGAACTTGTTCTTCTTGTGAAGAATAATGTTAATAATGTAATTCTTCTCTGAATCAAAGTTGTCTAATCAAGAGAGTATTATTAAGCAGTGCAGTATCATGAGAGAAAGGGGCCCTAATTATTCATCTCCTTATATATGAAGATATTTAATTCAAATTTAGATAGAAAACTGTCTAGCCCATGGCTTGCTTATAAACTTTCCCCAAAAAATCTAAGAATATATACTCAATATAAGGCATTCCCAACAATAAAATTATTGACCTTAATCCCTTTGTATTTTTATATGTTAAAGCCTTCAAAATTATTGGATTACCAAAGTTTTGTCATTTCTCAATGCCTGAGAAGCATGAGCACTGGCACACAATAACATTTTTAAGATAGATTTATGTTTATGAAAAATGTACTCCCCAATTTCATACCAAACTCCTTAAATGCAGATGAGTGATTTTTAAAGTCTATGTTATCTTTACGTATTATGATACAGCTTTATGGTTGAAATCTTACAGAGCAGGCAAAATTTTCTTAATAAAAATCCATAAAGACATGGTGGAACACACCTGTAATACCAGTTATGTAGGAGACTGAGGCAGGAATACCAAAAGTTTGAAACTGGACTGAACAACTCAGTTAGCCCTGTCTCATATTTTAAAAAGGACTGGGAGTGTAGCTCAGTGTTACAATGGTTATGAGTTCAAGATATAGAACTGAAAAAAATGCAACGTCCATTTACCTCTTAATTATTGGTACTAATAAATGAATAATTGGATGAATGTAGACCTAAGATATGACATGATGTAATTAAAGAACACGATGAGTACTGTGGCTAAGTGCCACCCAATGTCAGAGCAGGTATTTTCAACATGAAAAGCAGTGTGTTGAACTTCAGTAATTGTGTGTATGGTGTGGGCGGTCAGTTGTGACTTACAGTTGAGGTGTGTGTTTTAAAGTGTACCATAAAATGTGGATCTTAATCATTACATTAACATGGAATTTTCTCAACTAACTGCAGTGTGCTAAGTCAGATTCCAGCTTTTTAAGAAATGTCATCTTGGAAGATAAAATTGGGTTTCTGGGTAAGATCTTGAGGCCAAAAGTCAGTTTAGAAAGCACTCCGCTCTCCTCACACACACAAAAGCATACCAGTCAAGATCCAACATCATGGTGATGCTGATTGTGTTTTTCAACCTTGATGGAATTGTGACAGCTGAGTTTGTACCCACAGACTGAGCTATGAATATTATAGGGGCTGGAGGGAGCATTTAAGAAATGATGTGTGCATAAAAGAGCTTGAGATATGGGAAACAATTATGTCTTCCATGATGGTAAACCTCTGGGTCATGCATCATTCTGGTACAGCAACTTCTATCATATGAAACATTATGGTGTGTCCTCTTCATCCACTTATTCATCAGATCTGCTTCTGGTTCTCCTTAAAGTCAAAATGATTATGAAAGGTAGATGTTTTGAATTAATTCAGACAGTGTGGCAGCCATGACAGTGAATCTAAAGAAAATCCCGAAGAGGACTTCCAGAGCTGCCTCAGAGTGAAAAGAACGATGGGATAGTATAGTATGTGCAAAGCAAGGCAGCGTACCTTGAGGTGGACAAATGGCACTGTCTTTTACTGTAGTTCTTTTTTTTAAATCTAAACATTCACTATATTTTTACCACACTAGAAATAAAATCTTTGCACACAGATTTCAGTTCATTTTAGTATTTTCTTTATCTTGTGTGCTATAGACTGAAACCTTCAAAGAGCTAGAGCTGTGCTGTCCAGTAGAACTTCCCACTAGCCATTAGCTACTGAGTACTTGAACTGCATTTTTAGCATTATCCTTACCCTAATTAATTTAAACTGGAATAGCCATGGATAGCTAGTGGCTACTCTATTAGGCACTGTAGATCTAGACACTTCAGGAAGTCAAGGAGTAATCAAATACAGCCAACAGTCCTAAAAATAGTATAAAGTAGCAATGCTGGAAATGCCGCCATGTTTCAAAGTCATCTGGTAGACTTGGGAAGTTTCAGTCGGCTATGCAAAGACAGCTGTTACTATTCTTAGCAAAAATGAAACACAAAAGCCAGGTCCATGTCAGCTGTCATCTCTAGGCTTCCTGAGTCACAATTAAATCACTTATTAGCAATATCTTGAGCTACACTGTGGTTTGGATCTGGAATGTCCCCCAGAAGTTTTATGTATTTGGATGTTATAGATTGCCTGTGGAACCATGTGCTGGTGGGAGATGGTGGTTTGATCTGGAGGGGAGGATTATGGGTGTATGATAGATTATAGGTGTGTGGTGGAAGATAGGCAGGTGTGGTAGATTAAAGATTACAGGTGTGTGTAGATTAGGGGCCATGAAACACTGAGGCTGGACCCAGAAGGGGTGGACCACTGGGACATGACCTGGAAGGAGATATGCTACTTCCTTCCTTTCTTCTTCCCTCCGTCCGTCACTTGACTTCCTGTTTGTAATACCATGAGAAGCTGATTCCACCTCCATCTCACCTTCTGCCACATGCGTCCACTGTGGCTGACTGCCCATGAATGGAACTTTCTGGAATTATGAGCTAAAATAAAGTTTTCCTCTCCTAATTTGTCTATGATGGGCATTCTATCACAGCAATAAAAGTAACTAAGACAGTTACGTAAAATATAAGGGTATTTAAAAACTATTGTGCACATTAAGTATGTCATAAAAGCTATTACAGTGTAAAATACCAATGATGATGGACTAAGCAAACAAAAACAAGACAGAGGTCAGTCTTCAGTACAAGAGTACATGCTCTGCAGCCAAACTCCCTGGTCCACCACTTATTTACCTGTGTGACCTTACATAATTAAGGAAACCTCTCTGCTTTCTGCTTCTTCAGGTGTAAACTGGAGTAATAGTACCTACTTCATAGAGCTGATATGAGGACTCAATCAGTTAACAAATGCATGTACTTAAGATGCAGCCTGCCACACATTAACTGTTTAGTAATGTGGAAACACGAGCCAGGCTCACATCAAACTTTGCAACAAGGAACTAAGTAAGGACTCAGACTTAGGCCTGTAATTTGGAAAAAGAAATCAAAATCTCAAACTTCAAATCCCATCTCGCCTTTCTTTGAAAGATCTAGAATGCTTTTTTCATACACTATTAATTTTAGCTTAATTAATAGGGCAAGCAATCACAACACATATATTTACTCTGGGAACAGCTATTTAATTCGACAAAAACTAGATTCCGAAACTAAAGACAGTGAAATTCCTCTTTTATAAGTGGCTAACAAACATTAAGATGAGAAAATTACATCTATAAAAGGTGTATATGTTAATATTCTTTATATTTTAACATTCTTTTTGAACTTCAGCTTTACCTGGACACGTTGCAATCAAAATCTTGACCTTCATACAATGAGTCAAGGAAACAATTGGCACTTCCCAAGGTTGACAAGGAATGTTTTGCAACTTCAGCACTGTTCATCAATTTCATCATGGCTCGGGCATTTCTCCTGACATCATGCTTGAAGGATCTAAATTAAAAGTAAAACCTATGATTTTTAAAATTACTGAATCATTTAGAATTTAATGTAACTAAAATCTGAATAATGGCTTTAGGGACAATAATAAATTCATGTGTCAAAATTACATTCTACACGTTTGTATTTGGCTTTCTAATCCCTCTAAATTTTCCTAGGCATATTTTCTGCAATTAAAAGAAGGGGCCCTTCAAGAAAAATGAAGAATCAGTTGATTTGATGGATTACATAACTAAAGTAAACATACTTTCAAGAATGCAGAATAGCTAACATCTTCTTGAAGGTAAGATAAACATAAGGAGATTTATATAACTGAGAAAAGCAATGAAGGAGATTGATGTAACTAGGTCAGACTCCTATCTCACCCTTTACAATCACAGCAATTATCTAATGAGCATTAAAAAAATAAATAAATAAAGCTACCTCTTCAAAGAAATTTGGCACCAATGAGTTAATTTTTAAAATAGATTGTTAAGTAAGGATCACTTGCTTTGTAAAAACAAGTTTATAATAGAAAGCAGTATTTCTCTTAACCAAGAGAGAAATCACCAAATACTCAAGACTTTTTCAACCAATCGGTTTGGCTGACCTGATTAAAAAAAACTCTATTTTAACTTTATTTTTTCAGAATAGGAATGTTGGAAATACAATCTTTGTATATTTCACTCCTGATATGTCCAAACAGGATTAACATTTTAAAGGAAATAATTACATGTAATAAGACTAAAATATTCCTTGTATATTATTAATATTAGCAATTGAAATAAATATTCCACACATTAACTCACTAGAATATGACATAGCATAATATAATCTTCACCAGACCCAAAATTTAGGAGAGTGCTCAAAAGACAGTGAGATCTCAGTGCCTAGATTCCCCCTTAAGAGCAACCGAGCAACCCTTCGCTGTTCTGGTGGTGCACGTCTGCAATCTCAGTGCTCCAAGAGGCTTAGACAAGAGGATTATAAGTCTAAGCCCAGCTTGAGCAATTTAGTAACACTGTCTGAAAAAATAATAAGTGGCTGAGGATGAATTTCAGTGAAAAATCTCCACGTTCAACCCCCCATACTGGAGAAACTCATGATGAATTTTTTTTCAAAAATTTTAACTTGAGATTCAAGCTCATGCATTTTGATAACTGATGGCCTCCATGTACAAGCTAGGAAGTCCAAGCACATTGCACTGGGTGGCTTGGCCTCTGCTTCCCAGAACATTACAACCCTAGAAATGGAACAGTTTCCATGCAGTGAAGAAACATTCTCCTTTGCAGGAGAGCAATTTCCAAAAGTAAAAAGAAATTGAAGATAAGCCTCAATCAAAATGTACTTACTATTCACAGGGATGAGGATGTAGCTCAGCAGTGAGAGCGACTGCCTAACAAGTGCAGGCCTGGGTCTGATTCCTCAGTACCACACAAGCTGGGCACGATGGCACATGTCTGTAATGTCAGCACTTAGGAGGCTGAGGCAGGAGGACTGCTGTGAGTTCGAGGCCAGCCTAGGCTACATAGCAAGTTCCACACCAGCCTGGACTATAGGGCAAGAGCTTATCTCAAAAAGTATTATTCAGGCCATTAATACTCACCTCTGGAACTCTGAAGCCAGATACTGTGCTAAGGTTTCCGTGAAATGTGCACCACCGATGTTATCATCAGTGTTTGTTGAAAGAACACGATACATCCCACTGTTAACTTCCATGATACTGAGTGACAAGGACGTTCCTCCAAGTTTAAACACCAAAATATTGCTTCAAAAGAAAGACAAAGTGCGCAACCAAACAGAGAATCACAACATTTTCAAATGAGGTAGGAAGTCAGAAGTCACTTAAGTTTAATCGTTTTAAATTACAAAGAAGGAAACTGAAAATCCCAGATGAGAAACTAAATTGCTGATAGTCCTTCCACCATGAATTCAGCTTTGGACCTTGATCCTCTAAATCCAAGCTAACTTTTTTTTTTAGCTTGTCATGCTATTAAAACTATATTTCAGAGTAACCAGAGTTCAAAACAATAACTTTCCAAAATAAATCAGGGGTATGTGATTATAGTAAATTTTAAGAGAACCGATCATCAAAATTCTATGTTATTATGCAAGTAACGGCAACATGTTCTGTACATATAAAATATGTAAAGTAGAAATTAATTTACTATTATGTATGAAAATTCATAATATCTGATATTTCTGTATTTATCTAGTTTACATAATTTCCCAGTAATATATACATATTTATTTAACTGTGAGAAATTTAATAAAATAAAATAATTAGGGAAAGTTAACATAATCTAAATTTATCTGGAGTTTCATGGCCATCAGATCTGTAAATATTAAGAAAAGTGTTGACAGCTAAGTTAGGACTAAGTATGTCTTAACTCTTATATTTTTTTTGCCAGTGTCCCCCTATTTTCTGCCAATTCAAAAGTATGTAAAACAGCATCCGCAATTTCTGAACACGTATGATCTTAGAACTTCTGGCAAAATCAACAGTACCCTAGCTTGACGTGAAAGTTGTTGACCAGACCTGTAACTTTTCAATTCCTATTCTGTTCTTCTAAGAAAGGAGTAACATGAGGGTGATAACAGAAGAGCAGAAAGGCCCAATGTTTCCTCCTGTCACATCCTTTCTCTACTTTACCAGCATCTCTTTATCCACTATTTGAAAAACTCTGAGTATTTTTATCCTTAAAAGTTGAAAACCACTGCATTATGCAACAATTCCTATTAACATAACTGCTATAATCTCCAAAGTTCCCTGCATTGGAGAAACTTAAAACTGTTAAAAATATGGTCTTTACCTTTTTCCAGTAGGGGAGTCTTGTCCAATTCCATAAGCAAGAAGAGCTGCAGATGGCTCATGTATTAACCGTAAAACATTAAATCCAGCCGCTCCAGCTGCTTCTCTGTAAATGATTTGTCTTCAATGAATTTAATGTCACAGTATGTTCAATCCTACCCTATTAGATATGCTGTGCTACAAAAATACATACAACAGCAAATAAGATTTCACAAGAAGACACAAAATGTAATGATCTTTGGAAAAAAAGATATTAGCATGTGTGAAACGGAAGTCACTCTAAGAGTTAATTTTCTGTTTAATCTTCCAATGTTCAGAACTTATTTTCTGAATAATGAAAAAAACATGCATATACCAAATAAGAAAAATAAAGTTCTTAAACATATCCAAGCTGGAAAAAAGTCATTTTTTTCTAGAAAGTTCTTTGGGCTCTCAAATTCTAGGGAGGTCCCCACCTCCAATTATCCAGAACTTCCTCATTCAAAACACTAAACCAGGGGCTGGAGGAACAGCTCAGCAGTTCAAGCACTTGCCTAGCAAGCGCTAAATGAAGTGCTAAGTACCCAGGTTTGATTCCCCAGCATCACATAAGCCAGGTGTGGTGGCGCAAGCTTGTAATCCCAGCACAGAGGCTGAGACAGGAGGATTGCCGTGAGTCCAAGGCCAGCCTGGGCTCCATAGTGAGTTCAGGACCAGCCTGGCCTACAGAGGGAGACCCTGTTTCCAAAAAAAAAAAAAAAAAAAAAAAAAAAAAAAAAAAAAAAAAAAAGCCATTAAATCACACTCTATCCTGTTAATTCTATGAGGTCAGAGAAGCATGTCATTTATTTCTATGTACTCAATTCAGAATGTAGTGCAGTTTAAACAGCAAAGAGAGTTAATAAATAAAAGCTGAATGAGAAAAATGATTTGAAGACATTATTAGTAGGATAAATTTGATGTATTTATACATCATGATATATCAGTATGATATGATATATATTACTTTCCCAATTTCTTTAATCTAGGTCATGACTTTTAAGTTAATATGACAATTCCTAAATCTGAGAAGTAAATTCAGTGAGCATGGTGATACATGCCTGTAATCCCAGGAGGCTGAGGCAAGAGACTCCGAAGCTCAAGTCTAGCCTGGGTTCTTTAGCAAATTGGCAAGACTGTATTTCAAAACTAAAAATAAGTAAAAATCCAGGGATGTGATTCAGTGAAAAAGCCCTGGTGTTCAATCCTCAGTACTGGGGAAAAAAATTAGCAACTTCAATGTTTACCAAAGCCTCAGACAGCAACCCCATTCAGCAAAGAAAACCTTTTCCACAAATAATCACTTTTAAAAGCTAAGTGACACATTTATTTTAGATATTACAACCTAAAATGAAGAAATAAGGATACATATTTTGCCAGGGATTAGCTACAGTCCTCTGCTCCACCAGCTGAGTTATCAAAGTGACAAGCACACACATTTTGTATAATTGTGTATTGTTATGTACTTCCCACATAAACCTTTATTACATTAAATAGGCAAAGTGTTTGTACACCTCACTTTAATCTGGTAAATAAGGATATTGCCATATTAAACAGCAAAGAGGGTATACCATAACTAATTTTATGTTTTCTTGATATTTCATAAAGAAAATATTTATGATTTTTACCATACTAAGGTATTTTCAAAAACAATTTTACCTAAAGATATTAGATATTGTGAAATATCTAATTGTGAAATTAGATATTGTGAAATTCATGATTTTTTGATCAAGCAAGATAAATTCTGTATTATACTTACCCAAGAGCTTTTTTTTGCTTTTCTCCAAAATCAAATGGAACAGTAATAACTACATCATTTGCATCTGAGCCCAAGACAGAATGTGCTGTTTCTGTACGTTAAAAATAAACAAATTCTAATGACAGAAAAAAAGAAATCAAGCAACACTTTCTGAGGTTTCTTAATTTATAACAAAGATGTTCTCACTAAACAAGTGTTTCAGTAACTTGATTGCTCCACCATGTCAGTTTTGGTTTTTTTGGTTCTTAAATCATGCAGCACTCCTCGTACTTCCTGATGGTTTGGTGACAGCCTTGGACAGAGAAGTAGGAACCATCCACAGCCATTTAGGCCTCAGCACCTGAATCATCTTCCGCAGAGAAGGAGTCCATATGAACATACAGCATGTTAGTTCAGTGTGCTAACGGGCTGCCTTCTAGCTCATAATTTCCTAATTCCAGAGCTGAAATGAACCTTATAAATAACGCACTCCAAGTTGTTCCATAGAACAGTGCTCAATTCATTGAGTTCTTTTTGCCTCAGTGGTGATAAAATCAGACCTATTTAATCTACCTATATTGCAGGTTAAGAGCATACTGTCAGTCTTGAAGAAATGGCATTTATTATTCACCATGTTTACTTGGCTACTGAATTTTAAGTTTTCAAAATGCTAATATAGCCCAATCTATTTACTATATAGATTGAACGCTCCTAATTTAGAAATCTGAAATTGAGGGTTTTGAGACAGACTCTTGCTCTACAGCCCAGGCTGGTCCTGAACTCTTGGCAATCCACTTGCCTCAGTCTCTGAGTGCTGGAATTACAGGCTACACTACCAGATCCAGCTTGGAAATCGGACCTTTGGAGTGCTCCACAATGCTTGGATTGTGGAGCATTTCAGATTTCAGAGTTTTGGATTAGAGATGCCTAAGGGCAACCACTCTACTCAAATATTCCCAAAACCAAAAAACTCTGAAATCTGAGATATTTCTGGTTCCCAGCATTTCAGACAAGGGACATTCAACTGGTACTTAAAGGGACATCAAAGTCACAGCAATTATGTCACATGTAATAATATCAGAAGTTACTGTAGCCAAACCTAGCCTATAGTTTAGGCTAATGGGCTCACTCTGCTTCTCCTAAGATCCCAAATTACCTCTATTTTTTGAGGTCAGTTTAAAAGTTTATGTCAAGTTAACTGTCATTTCTTTTGTTCAATACCTTTCATTTTACTAAATATCAGTCGGGCAACATCTTCTGGGTTAACAAATTTTGTTTCTTCTCCAGTATCTATTTCATATCGTAATTTCCCATTTTTTTCAACAACCTATAAAAGAAATAATTGTGCTAAATAAGGAATAATTTTAAAAAGCAAAATTTTCAGTCAACATTATATGTCAAGGAAGCAAGAGTAGAGTTATACTCACTAAACATTTACTTTCCATGATGTATTTCTGAGCGTGAGGATCTTCAGAGCTGTCCATAGAAAAAGATATAAAGATAGCTCAGTATTAAAATTAGTACTACAGTTACAAAAGGTTTAAAGATTGTATTTTTGTCAGTGAGCAAAGATTAAAGTACAAAGACACGATTAAACTGCTTATTTAAAAAGTTTTCAAATAGAAGTCATGGAATTAAATGGACTTTTTGCCATGGATATAGTAATTCTGCTAACATGTTAATAATCTTCACACTTGAAGATAACTAGCTCTTTTCTGGTCTGGAGGCATAGCTCAGAGGTTAAGAGCACTTGCCTATCAAGCACAGGACCCTGGGTTTAGATTCTCCAGTGCCACATACTACATAGGCTGGGTACAACGGCACATGACACATCTGTAGAAAATAAATGAATAAAGAAAAAAAATAAAAGCCTGTACCACTGGGTCTGGCTCAATAAATAAATAAATAACTTTTTTTAAAAAACCACCTCTTCCTTATTCTGACCTTGGTATTATTTTGGAGTGACTTTTTACAGTATCACCAATCTTAGGTCCCACACTTTTGACATCTCTGATTCTGAAGACCCAACCACTAAAGTGCAAAAATAGGTTAAGACTCTAAAGGCAAAGACCTAAGACTATCATTGTCGCCTGATTTCTAAACATAAAATCAACACCAAAAACCGAAAGACTGAGCAGGAATATGAATGTTATGTAAGGTAAAGTAGCTTTAATACGGATATGCAGCATAGCTAGCTCTATAGTAATGGCCCATACTAAGTACTAAAAGCATATGGCAATGTTGGATGAGACAGCAATTTATGTAGACTACACAATATTTTTACATTTATTACCTATTTGATCCTCACCACACCTAAATGATGGGTATTAGAGAAAAGCAGATTCAGAGAGGGGCAATGACATGCTAATAAAGCGCAGTGAAGATCTAATTCCAGGTTTTCTCTATCAGTTAATTCTTGTTATATATTAGCAGACTGCCTCACATCCTTTTAGAGGAATAGGAATCTCTGACACTTTACTTAATCGAGCAATTAAGATGACACAGATTAGCATCCTAGGATATGTGGTATTCTTTTTCTTTCTTTTTTTTTTTCTGAGACAGGGTCTCACTCTGTAGTCCACACTGGTCCTGAACTCACTCGTATAGCCCGCCTGCCTCAGCCTACTGAGTACTGGGACTACTGGCATGTGCTACTAAGCCCAGCTTTATGTGGTGCTGGGGAATCAAATTCAAGGTCTTGCAAGCACTTTAACTGCTGTGCTATTCCTCCAGCCCCAAGCTGTGGTATTCTATACAGAAACCAGCTTTAAATGTTTAATAAGAGCTGAAAACTAACAATGGCTAATTTTGAAAGGGATACGAAACATCTTGAGGACCTTAATCTGTACAAATAAAATGATGACAAGAGGTTCAAGATGGACTAAGAATTCTAGAATACTTGCAGGTTAGTTCTCTATCACCTATGAAAAATAGATTAATAGAGGAGGAAACAAAAGCTTGCCCTAAGTGAACAAGTTAATTAATATAGCATGACTGGCATCTAGATTTTTAATATCAACTTCAGTGTTCTTCCCCCTAAACCCTCAGATCCTTCCTTTGATAAACCTAATACTTAAAAGACTATATTCCAAACACAAAATAACAGAAAAAAGTTGAAGTGTGCCCCAGTAGGATTTTGCACCAGTATTAAATTTCAGCATACTTACAGGCTTTTTTCTTTAGGATAGAATGTAATTGATACTTTATCCTGCTATATGTAGGTTATCTACCACTCAGATATGATAATTCTCCCAAGGAAAAATAGTCCATGGAATTTATGGAAACTTTATGGTCTGAACTGCCATGCAAAGAGGGTCTCTTTCATCTGAGGACAGAAAGTACGTGTAGCTGTGAGGGCCACATACAAGGCAAGCTACTGGAGACTCAAGAGCAGGGAAGCAGAAAGCAAAGAACAGAGGTGAGAAAGGAGCACAAACATCATCTAAAGTAGCAGACAGACCCAGAGCTACAGACAAGTAAAAACTTTATTTGTCCACACCAGGATTAAATTACTTAACAGAAACACAAAGGTGGTGGAGGCTGGTACAACAGCACCTCGTTCACGTCAGATCTTCAGGAAGCACTGTTAATCCTGCCATCCAGTGCATCACAATCATTCTCAGCAATGCCATTTTCTCTTCTCCTCCTTCTGAAGTAGCTGACAGTCACCATGGCTTCCGCACATGGCAACACCAGCGTCAGGGTCCCCTTCTCCACTCCTTTTACATGGCAGTGCCTACTCATCTTACGGCGCTTTACATTCATGTGCTCCCTGGGTCCTCACAACACCCCTGTGAGGTAGGTGGGACAAAGACCTGTTCCCACTTCGGACAAGGAACCTGAGATGGAATGCTGAACAGCTTGTCTAAGGCTATCTAGGTATTAAGAATTGGACTTGAGCTGAGGCAGGAATCCCTGCTTGCTTCTCCACATGGTCTACCCTTATCACAGTGTCTCTCAGTATATTTTTCTGTTTACTTTTTTAGGACATTTCCTTTGAATTTTATTTTCAGATTATGATCACTTCACCCATTGGATTTCACAATACTACCTCCTAATGTGAACTCGACTTCTGTTCTTTAGCACCTGTATCTCAAACCCCTGCCTGTGTACTTCAGTAGGAGATGTACATGATAACAGAACTTTCTTTCAACTACTTTGTTTCTCCAGAAAACCCATTTATCTCTGTAAGTAACAGCAAATTATAAGTGATACACATCCATTTACAAAATGGCCTAAAACAATTGAGATGGTGTTTGTGTATATACCATTCAAGGCTTTAACATAGCTTAACATAGTCTTCTTGAAAATAAGGAATCTATCGGTTTGGTATTCAGAAGTTCTCGGGTATGTTAATAAACATTAATACAGTAAAAAGTTCCCTTGAAATGTAATTGTTTCCAGATTTCCAACATATATTAGTAAGCTGCTGTGACTGCAAATGTTACAGCTAAAATTTAATTTTCATTTTGCCCTTTTAAATTATGCTTTGAATGTTTTTTGAATTGAAAAAAGCATACAGCACAAATCCATAAATAACAATAAACTGACAAAGATGTAGATGGTGTATGCCTGTAATCCCAGCACTGGGAAGCTGAGGCAGAAGGAGTGTCATGAGTTTGAGGCCAGCCTGGGTTACACATTCAGTTTAGAACCAGCCTGGACTGTAGAGCAAGACTGTATCAAAAACAAACAAACAAACAAACAAACTGGGATGTAACTCAGTGTAAGGGCCTAGGGCTCAATCCTCAGTAACACGCACACAAAACTGAGGCATAAAAAGGAAAGTGATCTGCCCAATTAAAAAAAAAAAAAACTGTGACAGGGTTAGAGCCCAGGAGTTTTTAACTAGATTTCAGCATATTCCACCACAGCGGCTGCTCCCACACATCCCTCATTCATCCAAGCTTGTGCATGCCCCCTGTTCATGGTTCCAGGTAAGTCCCACAGTACTTCTGATCATTTCTTCACTGTCTGCATTTCCAGGTAGGCATGCAGCCTGGGATGTATAAAGCAAAACCTCTCCTGACACTTTTCTTTTTTTAAATCCAGCTTCTTGATTGTAGGAAAGCTTTTCAAATCCTAAAGATTCTGTTTGTACTTTCTAAAAGTACCAAGTAAACCACTACAAGCTTAGGTTAGCTTAGTGATGGCCAGTCATGACTTTCTAAGTCGATTGGAAAAAACGTTTCATTTCATCTTCCCCACAGAAATGTGTGTTGGTGTGGTGAGCGTACAACTGTTGAGAGCTTGCACTTAAAGTCATTTATCACAGGCAGTCTTCATCCACACCACCCTCTTAGTGTTCTCAAACCTACAGTGAAAACAAAGCTGTTCTCTTCCACCACATGCCATTAAGTAAATGAACTTTAGTCCCTACCATTTGAGAAAAAGTGACCTTGAAGTTTCCCAGAAGGAAATGTTTTCTAGGAATTGCCCTCTACAACATACTAGACCAAAACAAAAACAAAAACAAAATAAAAACAAAAAGCAAGCTAACATAAAAGAAATGAAATTAACTAGAAGCAGACCGAAAACTGATAAAAACCTAAACTGTTTTCATGTTTAAATGGCAACCACAATTTAAAAATATAGCTTATACATGTATAGAAAATGCAAAGAATTTACTTACACTTACTACCTTACATAATAGCCAATACTTCATCATATCAAAGATTATCAATATTACCCATAACATACTATGGTGGTTGCCCGTCAGCTCTTAATTAAATCCTTACCTTGACAGGAGGCTAAGAACTAGTAAAATGAAGGAGAGGAAGCATGTCTGACAGTAATGAGTGCTTACTAGTAGATCTGTCAGACACAGCAGTGAACATAAGATAAGGGTACAAGTACATGTCGTGCCTGTACTAGTCTAGTGAGCCACAGAGTGATTTAAAAAAATGAAGATTTCAAATTCCACAAAGCAGTCAAGTAAACCAGTAAAGATTCAAGCAATGAGGTCATGGTAAACAATCACACTTCTACATCTTATAAACTAATGTGCTCACCCTAGCCTTGCCTCAGCCAAGGTCATTCGCATTAATAACTTACATGTATATAGTGCTTTTAAGTTTATAAATTCTTTCACATCTATTAGTTATCTGATCCTCACAACAACCCTGTGAGGTAGGCAGGACGGGAGTCACTATCTATCCCCCACTTTACAGGTGAGGAAACTGTCATAGAGGTAAAGGAAATTAACCCTAACAAAGCCAGGACAAACTAGTTCTCTCGGACTTGGCTCCCTCTGTCTTCTATCTGGCTGAACCTCCCATTTCTGAAAGGTCTTGCACTTAACAAAGAATCTTGGGAAAAGGAACACTATAAAGTATACTCTCACCTCTCAGTACTAAGGATTTATCTACTCTCTTTCTGAGGACAGGGAAAATGAGCCAGAGAACCAGAAGGTGGGTTTTGGCATAGACTTCTACTAGTTTAGGAAATGTATCCTTTAGTAATCAGTTTCTAGCTTTTGGTATTTGTTGTAATCAGCCTCTGAAGCAATTTTTCAAGCCCTAGCTGAAAAGCAACAGTTGCTTCTTCTACTGCCGTCGCCAAACGTCTGACCGCGATGACAGCATCCCTGCGCAGCTCATTGGCAGTGTCTTGCTGGGCACTGGCCTCCTCACCAATAGCAATCAGCCTGTCCAGTTTTTCTTCCTCCCGCTTTGAAAGTTCTCGTGCCAATCTCCTGTTTTCTGCCAACTCAGCTGCAATAGTCCTGGCCACTGACCGCCTTCTTCGCCTTGCCCACCTTGGAGGGGGCTCATTGGCCAAAAGCCTATCCCCACCAGAGACAAAACCAGCTCTGGAAGAGGAGACTGGAGGCTGTGGCGTGGAGGCTGCACCAGGAGGGTTTCGGCTGGTGCTGGTGGAGGGACTGGGCTCACTCGACACACCCAGTCTGGTCATGGGACTGCTCTGACAGGGAGCAACTGCACCTCTGAAAAGGTTGTGGGAGCTGCTGTAGCTGGGGGTCCCTTGAGAGCACCCTGCAAAACAAAGCAACAATGTTGCAGAGAGGACATTCCTGCTAAGGGAATGTGTGGAGCCAGCAGCAGAGTTGAGAGACAGTCACAAAACTAGGGTAGTTCTTGAGAAAGATTCTTTCCACAAAGGGTAGGAAAGAATTCATTCTGTAATCTGGATGATTTTGGACTATGGTGATCTCACCTCCAGATCTTCCCTCCTGGAACAAAGCTATCTAACCCATTCTTTTCCCACATTTTCCTAACTACTTATTAGCAGTATGACTTCTAGGATTCAAGAGTTTTAGTATCTACATTTCTAGAGTCATACCCTTTTAAACCTAGAGTCCTTTATCTTACTATTAGGTCCAAAAAAAAGGGTGGGTAGGGTAGAAACTGGGGTTATGCTGAAGACAGCACCATCCCAACATTCACCACTGTTTAGAATCAAGTGACTCTGAGGCCCCGATCCTTCACATGCTTTGGAGTTACCTGCACCCGGGGATTCATCCCAGGAGTCCTCGAGGTCACTGGCTTCTTGAATCCGGTCACTGATTCTCAGCTGACAATCCTCAGCTGATTCCTTAACTGTTTTCAAGATAGGCTGGTGATCAGCTGCCTGAGTCCTTTTTGCTTTCAGAATGCTGGTTCCCTCTTCCCCTGGGATGTCACAGGCCACTAAATTCTGATCACAGTGCTTGGCCCAAGCAGCAGCCTCCATTAAGTTGTCTGGGTCAGTCACTATCTGATTTCGAAGAAGCTGATCCAAAGTATCATAAAACGGACAGTGCGGTGGGTCACCCACACTTGTGGCATGGGCAACATAGGCCTTTAAATACAAGGCCTTAAGAACCTTAAACTTGGAGCGGCACTGACGTTCGGTGCGGCGAAAGCCTTCCTGCTGCATTCGCTTAGACACAGCCTGATAGACATCTGCATTGTGGTGCACAGTCTGGAGGCGTTGGATATACTCTGCCTCACCTAGTATGGAGAGAAGAGTTCGTGTCTCCTGTCTGGACCACCGGATGCCCGCACTGCTATTGGTGGTGGCCATAGTGGGCTGGGAAGGAAGGCTACTGAAGCAAGCTCCTGGGCAGCAGGGTGCAATCTGAAGGTGTGGGGAAGTTCTGTGTGCTCTCAGTATATTTTCAGGAGCCAGCCGATTCTTCCTTCTCAGGGCTAATTGCTGAGAAGCCAGGTCCAAGGACCGCATTTCTGGCTGGAAGGCCACAGGGGAATGAGAGTTACAAGAATGGTGTAAGGATCATTTTGGCAGCAAGTAAAGTAGTGCTACCTGTGAGTAGGTCATACATATGCATGAAGCCAAGACTGAGAAAGCCCAACTTTGGGAGTTCATCCAATGTGGGCACTTGACCACAGTTTAATAGCTTGAGAACAAAAGAATTGGCTCCTCCACGAAGGGCCTACAGCTGAGAACATATACAACTATATATCTATAAAAAAATCACTATTGCCTGATAAGTAGACAGGCTGGAGAGAAAAATAACCTGGGCTGCAAGGCAACTAATTCTAAGGAAGTACCAGCAGGACCATAGCGTAGCAGTATATCTAAAGGATACTTGAGGTTACTAACCTTGGCCTAGGTATCATGATGTGGCTGTACCTTATGTACCCAACAGCCATTATCGGTCTCTTCCGCTACAAGGTAACTTTCAGGGCAGAAAATGAGCTTAACTTGTTCTACTTATATAAAACTTTGGGTGTAATATAGCAGAAGACAGCAGGATCATTACTCTAACCATTTGTCCCCAATAGCAACATAAAAAAAACAAAAACTTTGTTGGATGCCAAGGGTTAGATCTACAGAAATATTCTATATGTTGACTGCATCAGTGCCAGTTTCCTGGTTATGATATTGACCTACTATTTTGCAAGATGGTACCATTGGGGAAAGTGGTAAGTCCAACGATACACTGGATGTGTTTCTGTTTTCTTTTTTAATAACAGCATGTGAAATTATAATTATCTCTAAATGAAAAGTTTAATTCTCTCAAAGTACTATAGTTTTTGCCTTAGTCAAAAGATATCATAAGGAAAAAATATCAATATCAAATTCAGCTTCACTAAATCCAAGCAAGAGATAATTTAAAAAAATTTTTTTGTATAAAAGAAATAAGTATTAAATTTAATCTATAATCTCCAGACTAAAATCAGGACAAGAAAATGTCTACTTCAAATTATATGAAGTAGAAAAGACAAGAGGTGGGCTGTAGCTGAATGGCAGAGCACCCACCTAGCAGACACAGGCCCTGGGCTTGATCCCCAACACTGGGCAGAAAGAAAAAGATGAAGGACAGAAACCTCTAGGGCTGAGAATCAGGAGACTTGAACTGTAGTCTTATCTAGCTCATCTCTCTAATTAATTTAGAAATGTCACAACTTCCCTGTACCTTGATTTTTTTTCTCATCTATAAATGGAAGAGATGGTATCTCCCCTACTAATTTTTACAGGATGTTGAAAGGATTAAATAAAATAATAGATGTGAAAGCACCTTGAAAATCTAAAGCTACTCTATCAAATACTACTACTCTAGTGAAAATGAAAACCCCTAATTATTATGGTAATCTATAATTTGAGGCGACAGAAGTCTGGGGTAGCACGCATCTTTAAACTTCTAATTAAAGTTACAACAGATGATTAACCTGATTCTTATATACCTAAGACATTAATTAAGCTGTTTCTCTAATGATTAAGTTTGTCAGGCAACTGGAAAAGTCAGTTTCCAGAAAGTGTCACAAAAGGCCTTCAGAAAGAAAAATCAAGAACATGTACATAAACTATGATCAATTATAATGTATTTTGCAAAATCCAACCACCATGCAAGAGTCTTCAAATTTCCACAAAAATCTATCAAGTTGCTTCAGTTAAAAAATATGAAAATGTGAGCATTATCCCCAAATTACCACCTCTGAATTACACAAATTGACACATACAAATGTATATTGGTATTTATGAATATGAACTGACCTGTCAGTAAGAATCAAGCATACTAGTAAATCCTACCCTTGGCAGATCAACAACTAACCAAAACAAACAAGCTACCGGGGTACTGTCTGGAATTACTCAGTCATAAAAGCAACAACATAACAAATTATGGTGTTTTTAGTTTCATTTCATACTCAAGTTAAGAATTTACAAATGCATTTTATTTACCATACCTAAAAGTACAGTTTTATTGCATACCTTCTGCCAAGGATCTGCTTGACTTTCATGACTGTATTTGAAATATTTCTTATTCTACTCTGTTTTGCTGCCAGTCCAACCACCTGAAAAAGAGCAACACGGTATAATGCATGTAATCTTTAATTATTCCTAATACAAAAGTGAGGAGAATAGTACCTCTTCATTTTCTGAGTAGGCAACAACAGCTGGAGTAACTCTATCACCTACATCATTTGCAACGACATCAGCCCGGCCATCCTAGAGAAAAGCATACAACTGTATTAGTTCTTTTAGAATGAGAGAATATAACCCTATCAAACATAAGACACACATGGGCCAGTATTACTTTGCCATCTATACAGAAAGAAAAACTGCAATATCAATACTTTAAACTTGTAGATTTGGCATTGATTATTTTTTAATGGAAGGCTTACATTCCATTAAGAATTGCCTATTTTCTCCAGTATGGTCTGTAACTCAACAAAAATAAGCTCTATCACATCTCCTTTTCTGTTTCTTTTTCTCCCCCCACAAATGCATCTTTCTTTCCATTTCTACAAATGAAACAGCACCACTCCCTTTGGATTTTCCTCATAACCACGTGACACGGAACCTAGGGGCTAGTAACAGGGAGTTAACTATTATTGTCCCTTTTGCCTGGATGTCGACGAAAGGCCACGACTCCCTTGTGAAGCTCTCACTTCTATAAAGCTCAAATCTGTGGAGCACTCACAACTTGCTTCACACTCAGGCACGCTTCGCATGGCCCACGTTCCAGGAAGCCGCCACCTCGCCCCTCAGAACCCCAGACCTCCAAGCCTAGCTCTGCGCGTCCAGCAGCCCAGACGTCCAAGAAAACCGCCCACCTCCGGGAATCCTGAGCCCGTGACATCACGGGCACCCTCCCGGCACTGGCAGCCCCGACATCGCCAAGACCCCTCCGGCATCCCGTGGCCGACACAACCCGCGACTCCCCGTGCATCCCGAGGTCCTGCCGTGTTCCGGAGTCCTCCAGGCATCCTTGCAATCACGAAATCCCCTCGGCCCCTGGCTGAGTACTGTGAGGCTCTGACGTCACCTGATCCCCGGGGTCACAGTAGCACCCCACACCCCTTTGGGCACCCTGACGTCTTCGGGATGCCCCTGGGAATTCCGTGGCCCCAGCGTCCCCGGCATCTCTCTGGGCGTCTTGCCGCCACATCCCGGAACTCAGCGAGCCGGCCTTAGCCAAGGTGCAGCTGGCTTTCCGGAGAAACCGCCGGGGGCGAGGGAAATGTTCTACAGCAACACTACTCCACGCGCCGTTCGTAGGCCAACGACACTCTGTCCTTAAGCCTATAGTCCCGGCGCCCAGGAAACGGGGACCGATCCCCGTATCCCAGATTTCCGACACCCTCACCTTATAGACGGCCACACAGGCAGATGTGCAACCCAGGTGGACTCCGATGGCCGCCATGAGGCGGTAGGAACTGCCGCAGCAGCAAGCAACAGCACAGCGCCAAAAAGCTCCCAACAGCCGCACAGCCCCATCAGGCACCGCGGAGATTTCACGTTGCCGCCCGCCCACTGCGTCCGGTCCACCGCGCCGGCCTTCCGCGTAGCCACCAATCAGGGTGAAGATCCCGCCTCTCCTCGCGAGCAATCAGCAAATAGCTTTCATCAGTCTCTCCGTGCTCACCTGGAGCGGCGCCGCTTGTGTGGTGGTGCGCATGCGCCAGCTGTGGAGCATCGACTGGAATAGGCTCATTTGCTCCGCCTCTTTCGTGCCGTGAGAGCCAATGGAAACCCTCAGTTGAGATGTCTCCTTCGTCTTAGTGACTCGGGGCGGTCTTTCCAGTCTCTCGCTGGTCGCTGGTGCAGCGAACTGTTGACTTCGGGCGACAGCAAGCGCGCTAGGTGGGGCGATTAGAGCTGTTGGGGCACCATGCGGTTCGCGAGTCAGGCCGCGGTGGTGACCGTTTGCGCCGTACTCTCAGTCTCTGACTCGGTGCTGGCACAGGTCCAGGAGGCCGGGGGGCCTCCTGGGGCTGACTGCGAAGGTGAGCGGTGTGTGACCGGCTTGCATGGTGGCGGCACCGCGCTGCAGGGCAGCTGTTGTCAGCTCTGACTTCTCTGGGCCCTAGCTGTAAATAAAATTTCACCCAGGAAATGCAGGCCTTATCCCTGATTGCACAGTCGCGCAGGCCTTGGCAAAAGCTCGAACCCGGCCCAGTGACACCTAGAGGCCGCGTTCTGTTTTTGCTGTGAACATTGGCGTGAAAACGGGCCCTTTGAAGTTTGGATTAGCTTTTGTGCAAATGCTGCTAGCTTGGGTTGACCCTGACGCCACAGTGGCTCTGTTGCTAACTAACCGGCTTTGCACAGAAGACGTCTTTCAAGTTTAAACTAGTATGTGACTTCCCAAAGGAAAATCTAGACGTGATAATGAGGACATAAACATTCATGAGGACTTTGTAGGTGAAGGTTGTTTTACAAAGAAGTGCGCTAACTCCTTGAGAAGGGGAAGCTAGGAAACATTCTTTTGTTGTGTGTCTTATCTGGCGACTTGCAGTCTTAACATTTGGGTCTGTCCCACCACGCGGGCTGGTTTTCCAGCTAATTGTGCCCATATTTTCCACTTGAGGGCTGTTGACGAGATCAAAGAAAATGAGTTATGCCAGCTCCTTTCTGTTGGATTTTTGTAGCACCTCCCTCTGTGTTTCATTGAGATTATTATTTTAAATTTAAATCCTGAGCTTGAGAATATACTGAACAAATGGTAGGCTCACAGTAGATGTTGAATGAGTAGATGAGTATTCTCTATTATGCGATAAAACCCTTAATTGGACTCCAGATTTCATCAGCAATAATTACTTTCTTCAGAAATTTCAAATATCTCCATAATTTATTCTTCAAAACTTGCTCATTCCACGAAGTTATAATTTACCTTAAAGATAATGTGTCCTATATATTTAAAAACTTGTGAAACATGCAACATTGATTTGATGAGTCATCAGTAACTAATTTCCTAGAGCTTCTTTCTAAAAATATTTCAGAAGAGATGGTGTCTATTAATTAAATGTGAAGCTTAAGCCATTTAAAAAAATTATTAGAGGCTGTTGTGATATTAATGTGCTTGTCTGGCTAACTTGTGTATATATTTTATTTGTTATAGAAAGGCTGTATAAACAAAAATGAGATTTTAGGTTTGGATTTATTATTGCTTCTGAGCCTTTAGTTTCCCACTAGTTTAAATAATTAAATGCTATATTGTACTCTTTATGCTAGAGGAAAGCTAAAGCACATATTTATTAGCCAACCTGGACAAATTGATTTATTTTGTTAAGATCACAAGATGTTCTGAAACAAATTTAAATTAATTGTTTATATTTTAAAATTGTAAGATTTCATATAAAAAATAGGATTTCTGGCTTTTCTTAAAAAGCCAGGTGACCAAACAAGACTGGCTTATATGATCATGTCGTGAGAACTGGCTTCAATTCTGGTTTAGGAAGGATGCTGTATTCTCCATGTGTTTGGAGGGTGTTTTCCTCCCAGAATCAAACATTTACTTGTGTGTGCATGTGTGCGTGCATGCGTGTGTGTGTGTGTGTGTGTGTGTGTGTGTGTGTGTGTGTGTACATTTTCTTTCTTTCTTTCTTTCTTTTGAGACAGGATCTCACTGTAGTTCAGGCTAGTCCTGAACTCACTGGGTAGCCCAGGCTGGCCTCAAACTCATTGCAATCCTCCTGCCTCAGCCTCCCAACTACTGGGATTACAGGGATGTGCCACCATGCCCAGCTTTGGTCCGAATTGATATTTCAGTTTGTAACCCCTGCATTTAGATAATGTGAGACTCACTGGAATAACATAAGTGTTCCAAAACTCTTTAAAAGGATTGTATTATGGAACTGTTTTTTTAAACAATTTTGAAATAATTATGAATTCCTTTAAAGGACTATTTTTATTTTTAAAACCTTCAATATATAATAAACGGAATATGATTATTTGAGGTTATAGCAATAAATCCATGCCAGGAGCCTTAAACTGGTAGTTTGCTAGGTGATTCATTGTGAGGTCATTCTAGGTATTAAATCCAAGGATTAAACTGGGATTTCTTGGTGATGGATAACACCATTGACTTATTTTCCACTGAGAACTTCCTCCCTTAATGGCTTTGATACTGCTTTTTCCCTTTTCTTTACTTCTATCTTTGTGCCCACTTGATCAATTATCTTCATGGGCTTCTAATCCTCTAGACTTGGCTTAAATATTAGAACTTGACAGAATTCTTCCCTCTGTCTTTCTCAGTCTACTCACTTGTTGGTGCAATCAAAATCAGCTTACCTAACATATTTGGTGAATTTCAGATTTCTTTGGTCAAATCACCTCTTGCCAAGGCTTCAGACAAGAACTTTATAGGCATACCAGTGTTCCAAACTTTCCAGAGTTCAAAGGATCTGCCTATCTACAGTTGCATCCAGTAGGCTATTGAATAGCTCATATAAAACAGCACAGTTATAATCCAGTGTTGTGGCTGGGGTGTAACTCAGCAGTTAGGGTGCCTGCTAGTATGCTTAACCATGGTCTAAGGCAGGCATGGTGGTGCATGCTCAGGAAGATGAGGCAGGAGGATTGCTGTTGAGTTCAAGGCCAACCTGGTCAGTGAGTTCAGGACTAGACTGTACTATAGAGCAAGATCTTGTCTCAAAACAAACAAGGAAGCAAAACAAAAAAACCTCAAGACCATCTCACTCCCTCAAACCTCTTATTGTTATATTGTTATGAAGTGTCAGCATAGGATAACTACTTTGGCAACCAGCTTGAATTCTAAACTTTTCTATTATTCCTCACAATTACTGTCTATTGACTCTACCTCCTGATTGACCCTGCTCCCTTCTCCTTGCCTGGATCCAATGCCTTGTTACAGACTATCTGTTTCATTACTGTGACACAATACCCAACTCCTATAACTTAAGGAAAAAAGATCTGTTTTAGCTCGCAGTTTCAGAAGGTCTCAGTTCATTCACGGGCGGCTGGCAGTGGTGGAACACATGGCAGAAATCTAGCAAAAAAGATATTTGTGGCATGACAGACAGGAAGTTGAATGAGCAAGGAAGGGCAGAACTAGCATATATCCTTCCAGGGATCAAGCCCCAGGGATCTGCCCCTTCCTGGTCAAGCCCCAGTGGTCAACCCCTTCTGACCAGTCCTCACTTCTTAACAGCACTTGGAATCTATTGATATTCCCCAATGGTCAGATACACAAGGTTTGAGGGAGACATTTTATATCTAAACCATAATTCACTCATTTTCCATTTTAACTTCCTTACTCTCATAACATCATCCTGCTTTCATGAAACTGTCCTCCTCTCTAGCCCCCAGGAAGGACCATCATGTCCTCCATTTTTAAATGTCTTTCAGTGATATCCCAGGTTCCTCTCTTTTGTTTTCTCACAGTATTTCCCATGGTTTGGTGATTGTTTGATATCTTCAGTGCAACTGAGCACTTTTTGAAAGTCAAGACTGTGTCTCTCAGTAGATCACTTCCAGCAACCACTGTGGTTCATGGTGTATAATTGACACTGAATTTTTTGAATAAATGGATGTATATGGGCTTTTACATCTTCATTTACCTTTTGGCAAATTAAAAGCACAAGTTAGAATGCCTAACATTAATCCTCAATAAGACACGTTGATATGGTGACATTTGAGGTACAAAAATCATATGAAGATATATTGTCACATATATAGAGTCAAAGATATAAGGCTTTGGTGTACTGGGTTTCCTTTGCAGGACTGAGAGGTCAATGAGAGTCTGGAATGGGTTTCTGCTGACTGGTAGCACTGATCATAGCAGCAGCTGTCTTCTTTAATACTTAATACTTGTGCTGATTTAATTTCACAGCAAAATGCATGATGGAAAAGATTTCATATTTTTATGCCTTATCAATAGCATATAACACAGCTGAAGACGTATACATTTCTTTTAACACTTTGCTCCCTGGCCTTCAGGATTAACATTGGCCCTTTGTTTACATTCTGCCTCAGTAGCTTTTCCTTTCAGTCTTTTCTGGGTTTTTTTTTTTTTCCATCTTTCCAGTTTCTGAACACTGGAATTTCATAAAGACGAAACCTGGGATTATGTCTCTTCTCCAGTTTTCCCTACATGGTGGTCTTGTCTCATAAATATCTTTTGAATGGAGATGACTTACAAATTTGTGTATCATCCTAGTCCTTACTCCTGATCTCTAGATTTATAATCGTGTGCCATATAATGACATTTTATTCAATGTTAGATTACATATATAACAATGGTTCCATGAGGTTATAATAGAGCTAGAAATTTCTATCTCCCAGTGATGTTATATGAGGCATTACTCACGTTTGTGAGGATCAAAAGTTTGAAGCCAGTCTGGGCAACTTATACATTTAGGAAGTCTCTGTCTCAAACCAAAATTAATAATAAAGGGCTAGGGATGTAGCTCAGTGTGAAGGTGTTAGGTTTAGTCACCAGTACCACCAAAAAAAGAGAGAAATAAAGAAGTAAGAATCGTGGAGAGTCATGCCCCATGGCACAGGCCTGTAATCCCCACACTCTGGGAAGCTGAGGATGTATGTAGCTGAGTGTAAAGGCCCTGGGCTCAATCCCTCATACCAACAAAACAACAACAACAACAAAAATAATCATGCAGAGATGAAAAGGTAAACGTAAGAAAGAAAGATAAAATTTTAACAGGAATAATGAGAAAAATTTCCTACATATGTTAGTTGGTTTTCCAACTAACAGGACAGGGCAGAAGATATGGAAGAAGAATATATTCCTAACAGTATAAATAAAAACAGTTCTATATCTGATCACATCATATGAGAGAAAGAGAGAGAGAGAAAGACTTAAAGACACTCAGAGAAAAGACTGATTACCTTCAAAGAAGTGGCAATCAGATGGTCACATGAACTTTAACAGCAACAGTGAGAGGCCCAATGTCACAGGAGTAAGAAACAAGAAACCCAGGTTTTGGGCCCGGAGAGGACAAGAGTCCAAACTCCAGGTCACTTGTATGCTACTTTCTGAGTGTAATATTGGGAACTCATTTGTTTAGGGAAATAGTACAAATAAAATTAAAATAAAAAAGTGCTGTCCTTGTAATTCAAGAACATCTGAGTGTTTTTAAAGTCTCAGCTCACTGTAGTGTGCATTGTGGAGTTTTTTTGCATTGTGTTTTTAGATAGCAGTATATATATTTGATGTGATATTACTTGTCTACCCTCCTCCTACATGATAAAAGTTTAACTTGAAGGTGGGCCTAGTAGTGCAGGCCTGTAATCCTGGCACTTTGGGAGGTTGAGGCAGGAGGATTGCAAGTTTGAGCCCAGCCTGGGCATCTTAGCAATTTAGTGAGACCCTGTCTCAAAATCAAAACTAAAAATAGGCTGGAGACGTAGCTCAGTGTGAAGGCCCTAGACTTGATCCCCTGTACAACACACACAGACACACATACACATACATGAGTTTAATTTGAATTCTTTATTTCTCATGTGTTATGATTACATTATATTTAAATTATGCTTTCATTATGTTTATACTTTACATATTCTTTTTTGTGTAGTTACTATTTATTTGTATCTTCATACATTTGCCATGTCTGTGAATCTGTCTTCCTTTATGGGTACCCTTCTGGGTTTTAAGGAATTAGTCAGCTGACTGAAGTTCATCCTTCCGTAGTTTTCCCACAATGCTTTACACCTAGAAGAAGCATGATAGAAGTTTAAATGAATACTTGAATTTAATCAAATGAGTGTTTAAATTGTTTCAGGTGTATAGTTGGTGTGTTATTGTGGTAGATCTTGCCTCATTTACCAGAAGATAGGACACATGATCATTTGGGGATGGGAGGTGGAGTCAGGAAGAAGGGTCAGGAGGGACTAGGCCCACGCGTTCTCTATTTTTCCTTAACTATGGTTCCCTGGGATTCTTCTTGTATCTAGGTCGCTGTCTCCCAGCGTAAGCCTCTGTCTTCCATTTCCTTTCCAGCTTGCTCAACGCAGACACTTGCTCATTTGGGAAAACAGCCTCCTTCCGCAGCTGGTAACCTGATGGATGAATGTGTGCACTCAGAGTCAGCACTCCTATGGCCTAAAGTCCTCTCTCCCACTAACTGGGCAGGTTAAGAGGCCTTGCTTTGGCCCAGTTTCTCTGTCTGTAAAAAGGGGACAGTTAGGGTATCTATATCATAACTTTGTCATAAGAGTTGAATGAGTTAAAGTACATATAATGAAGCTGGGCATGGTGGTGCACACCTGTAATCCCAGCACTGGGAAGGCTGAGGCAGGAGGATTGCTATGAGTACAAGGCCAGCCTAAGCCTCAGAGTGAGTTCAGGACCAGCTTGGACTACAGAGCAAGACCTATCACTAAATAAATAAATAAATAAATAAAGCTTAAAAGAGCGCCACCACCTGACAGATGTTAACATTGGTGGTTGTGAATGTTTGTGCCTTTTCTGAGCTCTAGCTCTTCCCCTGCCTCTGGACAACTGGGACCAAGCATGTTCAGACTGGGATTTTACTTCAGGCTCGTAACAGTGAAACATGAAGACCTACATGGGCTACTCATGGGGCTTCATTCAAGATACTTACTTCTCTGTGCTTAAAACTAAGTATTCTTATGATCATACCCTATAGGAACCTGTCTTTTCTTTAGGGTTAGCAAAAGTTGGCAGAAAACTTCTCATTTTAGATTAAAGTTGCCTCCAAAGATTAACTGGCTTAGCAAGCTCACATTAAGTGTCCCGGAGTTCAGATCATTAGTAACAGACTTGAAACTGTTCTTCACGTTTCAGTCCATTCCCAAAATTCGTTGAACCTGGTTTTTCAGTTGGGTCATGTGCATAGGTGTGAATGTGCTTAAGTTTTGCATACAGATATATTTCTTTGTTTCTTCTAGTATGCAAAGAATTCTTGAATCGATTTTACAACTCCTTGATAGCCAGAGGAGTTGCCTTTTCCCTGGACACCATAGAAAAAGAATTAATCAGCTTTTGCTTGGATGCTAAAGGAAAAGAAAACCGCCTGGTATGGTATTTTTCACCTTTCATTTTCCCTGTGTGCTTGAGGAAAACCAAGACTAATTTTCATTTCTCCTCTTTGACCTGATGTCCTCTTACTTACCTGTTTGCTTTGAGCACATCATGGTGGACAGCAAGTAGAAATCAGTCTTCAGGGATGTGTTGGCCTGTCTATTTTCATTCAGAATACATTGTTTCATTTTGCTTTCCAAGTAAATCACAGGCAAACAATTTTATATGTTCTTAAATTAAATTATTAAACTGAATTCCTACTGAGAATTTCCTGAACTGAATTAAGAGCATTTGTTACCAAGACAACAAGCCAGGTTATCAAAACATTTTATATTATTATCCACATAATTAATGAAGTATTTACATTTTCTTGTAATTGTATTTAGATGGTATTTCCTGGGTTTACACATATGGCTTGTTTCAACATATTATTTTACATCACCAAGGACAATTTTAGGTCAATTCTTTTTTTCTGTTTCGTTTTATTTTTTTGGTGCTGGGGATTGAAGTTACACCCCCAAACCCAGTCCAATTCTTCTTCGCTTAAAATATATTGAAGCACTCAGAAGGCTGAAGCAAGAGGATTGCCATGAGTTCATGGCCAGCCTGAACTACAGAGTGAGACTTGATCTCAAAAATAAATCATATTGAATTAGACAATTAAACTTGCACTGTTGACTACTCACCACTGACACATTGTAAACCTCTTGTCACCTATTGGTGCCATCAGTTTTAGATTTTTACATGTCAAATACTTAAGTTAGGTAGCTTAAAAGGCAGTATCTCATCATAGAGATGATCATGGACTCCAGAATCTACATGTCAGATTTTATAGTTTTGTTTCTTTGCTGCTGGGTGACCTGTGGTTGTTGGGTACAATATAGGGATAATAATAGTCCTTTCTTCACAGAATTGCCCTTTGCTGAGAATGAAGTGAGTTAAAAATGCCTTTGAAGCCTTAACTCAGCTCAAGCATTTCTAGCCAGAACAACTTGTGCGTAGATAAAACGCTAGGAAGCACAAGCTCCTCTCTCCAGTTCTTCCAAATGACGAGCCTCTTAGGGGACTTCTACTTAGCCTGATCATGGGAATGGAGTCACTGGGTTAGTCAGTAGGGATCAAAATCTCTAATAGCTTGATCATGAAAACTAGGTTAACTGCCTGACCCTTCTCTATCCTGTGTTATTTGCTTTTTTTTTCTCTCCCGTTTGTTGTCTGGTGTGTTGAATTCTCTTTATTGACTTTTAGTGCTATTATCTGGGAGCCACAAAAGATGCAGCCACCAAGATTCTAAGCGAGGTCACACGCCCCATGAGTGTGCACATGCCTGTGGTGAAGATTTGTGAGAAACTTAAGAAGATGGACAGCCAGATCTGCGAGCTGAAATATGGTACAACAGAGTCAAGTATTTCTTTCTCAGTATGTTTGATGTGTTACCAAACCCCGAAGTATAAGGCCATGTTGTCTCAAAAGTCAGGGTTTGGAGAAAATGAATCATTCACTTACCAGTAGGCTGGTGGTAGATGAAGAGTGCCCGGTGGTATCTGGGCTCCTTTGAGAGAAGAGAAGTAGTTTTCGTGTCACCAGTTGTAGGTGTAAAATTGTCAACCCAAAGACAAAAATTTAAACTCCTCATTTTTTAATACAACATCAGACAATAATGTAAAAGAAGATTTCAGAATATACAGTAACTAGCTTCCCAAGATGTTTTAGCTTGTGGTAACCCATTAAGACAAAAGTTGCATCTATTCAGACACTAGAATAGGGTGTTGAAGCTATAAATATGACTCTGTTTTTCTTCATCAACATATTCACCCTTCTGCCAATTTTAAATTGTAAGAAATAGGTTATTCACATCAAATCAAGTTCTGACTGATGAAATATTAATAGCTTTTCAGAAGGACCTAAAATAAACAGCAAGGAAATGAAGGCAATGTCCTATTTAAAACATTATCCTTGGCCTTATAAATTTCATGTAGATCTATTCTTACTCTGAGGATTTGTGTCAGTGCCAGCCTTTTGTGTATGATAAGAGCCTAGGGAATTTTTCTCCCAGCTCACCTGAGATTCCACCAGTAGAGACCCATTTCCTTTGCTTAAGTTGTTCTGTGTTACACACCAGTGCAGTATTGTAAACTACTGACGTAGTTAGCATCCAGTTCTGAGTTACCTTAGTTTCATTTCCCTCAACTCCTGTGTAATATGCCCGTCAGCACCAGGCTACCTAATTAACTTGAAATAGCCTTAAGGTTGGAAGGTATCAAGGGCAACCTATTTCTCAATTTGACAGTGCACGTCCTCACTTCCAGGGTAGTTATTTTGAATAGAAGTTCCTTCTTATTGACTTCAAAGTCACAAGTCGAGGCATATCACCAATATTCTCATTAAACAAAATAAAAAAAAATCTCTCCAGGCATAGGATCATACAGAGATCGTTAAAAAACAGAGAAGTAACCAGAGCAATACAGAGTAATACAGAGCAGAAATGAACTTACTAATGTTTTGGTAACACTGGCCACTAGAGGCCCTTGGGGGGCCATGAAATAATTTTAAATTGTGGGTTAATCTTTGTAATTTTGGGGTGTCACTGAAGTGTTTCCCCTTTAGAAAATTTATGCCAAATGTCAAATTCTCTAGAGGAACTATAAAATGAACAAAAATACCAAAACTACTGATATTTGTAAGAAAATATTTTTCTCTTTCAGTCGTTTCTCTTGATCAGGGGTTCTAAATTTCTAGAAGGGAAGAGGAACTTGACCTGGAACCTTAGTTCTATGGGCGTTAGTAATTTGAATTAAAGAAGTTCCTACTTTTGAAGGTATTCTGTTAAGTTAGCCCCAAAATTAACAAGGTAAGTGTGGAGTTGGGACCTGTTTTCAAGGGTAAAAGTGTCATTTTTATTTTAAATTGGAAGAATTTTTTTCACTTGTTTTGTATTTTTTAGACGCACAAAGAACACAATAAAAACATAATGGTTGTCGCCGGGTGTGATGGTGCACCCGGATAATCCCAGCTATTTAGAAATCTGAGGCATCACAAATTTAAGGCGAGCAAGGACAGGTTTTAGCAAGACTTCCTCTTAAAGATAAAAAAAATAAAAAGGACTGGGGTGTAGCTCAGTGGTAGAGGACCCCTAACTTTGGTATTGATCCCCAGTAACAAAACAGGGGAAAAGGGATTCTCTGGAATACAGTGTGCAGCTAACCCTTGAGATAAAACAAAACAAAAACAAAAACAAACAAAAAAACTTTAAATCTAATTTCTAATTAGAACACACTGGACTTGTTTTGACAAATCATCTGTCATATCTTAGGTTTTAATGTCTTTAAATGTTATGTCTTGCTATGCCAGGGCAAACAAGGAAACTTTAAGTGTAGTAAAGATTAAAAAAAAAAAAAACCCTGGACTGGTACTAATTGTTTAATAAGTAAACTCGTATGTTGTATCTGTGTTCAGAGCAAACACCTGGCAGTGGTGAAGGGGCAAAAAAGACTTTGGAGGAGAAAATTGCCTCTTTTTAATAGGGAAGTAATAGGGAAATATAATCATAATAGGTGAGCTTTTTTTTCTTATTTTTGGATGTTGGAACAGAAAAGTGGTTGAATTGTTGATATTCTCTACAGCTCGTTTGTAGAGAAATAGAACTGCTCAAAGACTTAGGTGTTGATGAGAAGTATCATTGACAAGAACTTTAGGAGCCAGTCGGGCCATGGACCAAAGTGCTAGCACTAGAGATGTGGGTGCCATAGAGGTTTGCGTGTGAACACTGGGAGAGTTTTGCAATCCCTGCAGGGCAGAGCATGGATGAGGTGAAGCAGAAATCCAAGACAATGAAGAATCAGTGAAATGCTCTGGATTTTATTCATGGATTTGGATTTCTTTACACTTTTATTGAAAACTCTATAGCGTTCAACTGTCATATTGGAGACTTGGCTTGTAGAAAAAATTGAAGTATATGTTGGGTATTGTGGTGCATGCCTGTAATCTCTGCATGCTGCAAGCCTGAGGCAGGGGTATGGCAAGTTTGATTCCAGTTTTGGCAGATTAGAGACTTAGCAAGACTATTTAAAAATAAAACTTTTTTTTTTTTTGTAAAGGCTGGGGATATAGCTTAGTGAGAAGGCCCTGTGTTTAAACCATCAGTATTCCAAAAATAAAAAAAGGTGAACTGTTACTTGCTAGTTAATTATAATCTATAGCTTGCAGCTGGTCACAGCCAAGGCTCTTCCATGGACAATGACTTTATTGATTTTCGTCTTTTTATTGTGAGAGGAGCAATTAGGATGAAATGCTACAGGTTTTATTAGAAGTGCTGATCTTGTGAACCAGGCAGAAATAAGGAGCCATTGTTGTGAAGCAATTGTAATCCCTTGGAGGAAAAAAAAAGTCAGATAGAATACAAATTAGCTCGGTAACTTTGTATAGTTGTTTCTCAGAGTCTGAGGGCATTGAACACAAAACAAGTGAAAAAAAATCTTTCAGTTTTAAAGACCCCTTATGAATACCAAAGGCTTTAGATGCTTAAGTTCCTTATATAAAACAGCAAACTATTAGCATAGAACATTCCATTGTATACTTTAAGTTATCTCTAATCATGTACACTATTTCATACAATGTAAATGTTATTTAAATAGTTGTTACACTCTCTTGTTTAGAGAACAGTGGTAGGAAAAAAATGTCTGTATACTTGCGGTCTGTGATTGGTTTATTAGGCCTGTAGAACCCCATGGATATGGAGGACTGAGTGTACCTACTAGGGTAAACATTTTCCTTGGGCAGGTCTTGTTTCTCTGGAAAATGGAAGTGTTACATGTAGGATCACAGGGAAGTCAGCACCATGTGCCTTTCTAAGTGTTACATAGGGTTTCTTTTTTGTTTCGTTTTGTAGTGGCTGGGATTTGGATTTAAGGCCTTTCTGCATTCTAGGCAAGCAGTTTACCAATAAGCTACACCCATGGCTTGATTGTTTTTTTTTTTTTTACCATGCCTTTCTCTTTCTCTCTTTCTTTTTCTTTCTTTCTCTCTTCTTTCTTTCTTTCTTTCTTTCTTTCTTTCTTTCTTTCTGTCATTTAAGAAAAGCAACTGGACTTGACGTCGGTGGACCTGCGGAAGCTGAGAGTGGCTGAGCTGAAGGGGATACTGAGAAGCTGGGGGGAGGAGTGCAAGGCCTGTGCAGAAAAAATCGACTATGTGAATCTGATCAAAGAGCTGGCTCCCAAATACACAACGACGCACCCCAAAACAGATCTCTGATGCTGCCACAACTCAGATTGTCACTAGAGAGATAATGACTCTCTGTTATATAGACATGTTGGCCAAGCACAACCAGGAATTGCCTTTTTCGGGCTGCAGACTTTCTGTCTTGATATTATACCTCAGAATTTTGTTAGTTTTATAAGTAAGACTACTACTGCTTACTAGTATCTTACATGTGCAGTGTACCACAACCTGACAATGCCTTTTTCATCGCTTTCTTGAAGAAAGAAAAGAACTGTGAAGAACTATGTAAAATTTCTATACCAATCTCCTAAAATTGGGGAAAGTTTCTCCTGAAAATTAGTGGACTTAAGTTGATTCTAAAAGCAAAAGAAATTGCTCACAAACTCCTCTTTTTATACAATTTTTAAAATTAAGTACATTGGGCTGATGTAATGCACAACTTCAGCCCTAGATAATTCCCTAACATAGTTTAAAAAAATTTTAAAGGAAGTATCCTATTTTCAGCTATCATTCCCTCTATGTCCTGGCTGGCTTTGGTATCTGAATGTTTATCAACAGCACAGCTACTGGCAGTTAGTGTCACATTTGAAGAAAACCGACTTAAGGAAAATAGAAGGATCAAGAATTCACAGGAGGAGAGCACACGATTTTGCAAAATGTAGCAACATTCACAATGGTGAGTGTATCACACTTAAGGTCACTTTTCTTTTTTTTTTTTAAACTATCACACATCAGACCTATAATGTAAGAGGATTAAAGCTAATGCATATTAAAAGCATCCACCAGCAATGTAGAGTTTTTGAATTCTGTATGATAGTTTATCAGCTATAAATGGTTTCAGTGAGCATTTTCAGTTCTATTTTCTAGCCACAGAAGAGGAGGAAACGGATGATAGAAGTGTTTGCCTCTACATGGTAGGTGGATGTGGGGGATAAGAGCAGCATTCCTGTGGAATGTTCTGGCCTGATGGGAATCTCTAAGGTGGGAAGGAATGCCATTGCTATGCAAATATCTGCTAATACAAATACCTATATATTTTATTATATGCAAATTATATCTAAAACATTCAAAAATCATTTGAAAATTACCCAAAATTAATTGATTCAAAATGCCTTGTAAATTTAAAGGGTTACATGTATTGACTAGGAATTCATTTGGGGAATAAAGAAGAAATTTCTAGGCTATAAGTATACATTGAAAGTATAATATTCACCCTTAGCTGAGGAAAGTGGAACCTGCTTATAATCCCAGAGTTTAAGAATGTAAGACAATTGGGATTTTGAGGCCAGTAGGAGCTCAAGGCCAGCATGGGCAACTTAGTGAGACCTTTTTAGTAAGAATGAAAGAAACAAAGGAAGGAAGGAAGGAAAAGAAAGAGAGGAAGGAAAGACTTTTAAATGCTGTACAGGTGAATGAATTTTTAACTGGGCAGTTAGCATATACCTGAACTTGTCAGAATATTAATAGTTCTGAAGGATATATATTATGTAATGAAAAAATGAGAATAAAGAAACTTGGCTATTATGAATGGTCAGAAGTGGTTATTGCTTCTGGATTTTTGACCCCTTGATCATCATGTGTAAAGCACCTATTTTATTTTAAATTATATCTTCTAAAAGTCATGGTCAGTTTTTCTTAAACTTTTTGTAAGCTTTGTGATTTTTACATACACTCTCATTTGCACTTTGAATGTGTCAAAAACCATGTTATTTGGAAATAATATGTGCCAGTACTTTAGAGCCTGAGGCAGGAGGATCGCACTAATTCAAACCTAACCTGGGCAATTGAGCAATTTAGCCCTTTTGCAAGACCCTACCTCAAAATCAAAAATAAAAATAGGCTGCGGATGTAGTCCAGTAAAGAACCTGGGTTCAATGCCTAGTAGTGCCACGAGAGAGAGAGAGAGAGAGAGAGAGAGAGAGGTTTTTCAAAGAGAATTGACCAGTGTTTCTGAAATTTTAAAAATTGCACATATAAATCTCAAGGTGGGGGGATTAATACAATATAGGTTTTCATGTAGTGACGCTGGGGGGACTTGAGTGCCTTTCTTTTGAATAAGTCCCCAGAAAAGGACTATGCTGCTCTTCCAGGAGACATACTTTAAGTGGTAAGGACCTGGGTCATAGATCCTGCGACTGGTAGAATTTTTTCTCTTGACAGTCGCAATCAGTTAGGTTTTGGGTAGAGTTGATATAACAACAACAACAACAAAAATGCGGAAGTTTATTCCTTCCTACAAAAGAAGTGAAGAGGTAGGTAGTTTTAACCCATGGTCCAAGTTGGCTGCCAGAACTCTTCATTCCATAAGGGAGAAGACAGAGAAGGAACTGGCTGGTGATCTGAGCCCCCATCCCATTTTTGTATCCCCCTATCCTTTCATACCATTGGCCATAACTTAATCACATGCCAACCTAGCTACAATAGAGTTTGAGAAATACTATTTTTTTTTTTTTTTTTGGGTTGGGATCCTTGCTGCCCAGATAAAATCAGGACTGTTTACTGGGAAAGAAGTGGGACATGGGTTGTGTCTACAGACAATCTGTGCTACACAGTGGAAGTTTTTCCTTTTTGTGAATCTTAGGTTATCATTGGTTACCATTTCCTAAATAACTCTTTCTCCTTGCGTTGTGCATCTTTCACACATGTAGGCAGTGGTGTCTGCCCTTCTTTTTCTAGCTTGACAAGTATTCACTTTTTTCTAACTTTAGTTTCATTTTAGAACACTTTTCCCATTGTGTATGTTGTTTATGTGTTATTTTCCTGTGTCTTTACCCCAACTCTATTAACACATGACATTCAGACAAAACTCTAACTTGAAAAACATCATGTAAACAGTAGTAATCTGGGACAGACATTATTCTTGATCTACTCTAGATTTCAAAATTTACAAACTCTTTAATTTGGGAGACCAGTATTAGGTTTAGATACAATTTTTAAGTTGTTCTTCATCTCAATGTGTGGTTGATCTCTAATCCACATTCCCCTTAAAAAGTTTTTAATTTAGACCAAATTGTCTTGGCCTATAAGACAATATTTAATTAGTAGATCTGTAAAAAATAACAGAAATTTCTGATCAAAGGTCTTATCTGTGGCTTTGAGTAGCTCTTTGAACAATTTTTTTTTAGCAGATAGCTATGAGTTGTTATCCCAAGACTCATTCAAAAGGAATAACTTTCAACTAACTTCACAATGTACTTGAAATAAAAGTTTTGCTCAAAGAAGAGCCCACTTAAGCATGCTATCATTCTGAATTTACGAAGTTTTTATTCTTATCACTTACTTTCATTTTTTCTGTTTTTAATATGGGAATCAAATTTGTAGCATTCACAGAGGGTTAAAATTAGAAGCTTACAACAATTGCATAATGTTATTATTCCTTAAAAATTTTTTTAGTAACACAAATGTCATTGCAAAAGGAAATAAAGAGTATGTGTTGCTAACAATTGTTTTTGGTAAGTTATGCACTGGAAACTGTTTCCAGCTTGCCTGGGTAGACTGTGTGAGAGTGATAAACTAACATTTGATTGTTTTGTTCTTGTTGTTGTTTTGTTTTGAAACAGGGTTTCACTCTGTAGCCCAGGCTGGTCCTGAAATCACTATGGAGCCCAGGGTAGCCTTGGACTCAGCCTTCTGTCTCAACCTCCCAAGTGTTGGGATTATAGGCATGCACCGCCACACCCAGTTTATGTGGTCCCAGGGAATCAAACTCAGGGCCACATGCTTGCTGGGCGAGCTCTTTAACCACTGTGCCATCCCTTCAGCCCCTAAGCTAACATTTTAAAGGTGACAGTTGACAAAAGTGAGACTGTTGTAAGAGAAATGTGTTTGTTTTAAGGCATGTGCTTTTTCCCTTTTTTTCCCCTCCTGGCCCGATGGTTCTCAGCTTTGACTTTGGATGGGAGGCACCTGGAGGCCACTAACCTCTCAAGGCCAGGCTGCACCCAGATCAGTTTCTTTGGGTCTTGATTGGTGGTGGGAAGGGAGAGAGTCCTAGCTACCCATGTTTTTTTAAAAGTTCTCAGGTGATTTCAACATGAAGCAAAGATTGGAAATCATTGTTCTCAGTGCTCTTGTGACACTTTCAGGGTTGTGACCACCGGAGTGGTATGTGAAGCTCAGTCCCTGTGGTTTAGTTTTCCCACAATTTGGTGTTTGACCTTGAAAGCTGACATACCTGAGATGGCAAGAGGTGCACTTCTGGTGGACGTATGCCTACAGGGAAGGTACCATTGAGTTCGTTGTGTATTATGAGTAATAGGGAGATTAACTCATGAGAACACACGAAGGAAGAAAACCCACAGACAAAATTCAGGTTCACAATCCATCACCAGAATCCCTGCAGCAAGAGATTCTTGCAATTTATGATTTTTCAATGTTAGAAAGGTAATACAGTACATCAATATTAATATTGCACACACAAAGCCCTCTCCTTTTCCCACATCCAGGGTTCAGCGTGTGCCCTGGAGTACCTCTCATAAATCTGGGTCAGGTTATGTCACCAAAGAAATTCAGGTCAGGTCAGGTTTTGCTGACAAATGAATTATATAAAGGATTCGTGATTTTCAGAAGTTTCTAGATCTCAGGATCTTTGGTGAATGACTGCAGATGAGAAATATAACTTTGTGGTGACTCTACATAGGTATTATCAATCATTAATTAAGGCTTGGACCTGTTTTCCAAAACCTCTCCCTCTATCTCTCATAGGTTCCTAGAAGTTGAAAAACCCCTGGGCACCTCAGAAAAGCAAGACTGTTTTTTTTGACCTCATATTTTTGCGGATCACAGAACAAGGTAAGCATTAAGTACCCACAGAGGATGTGCTCACAGAGTTGCGTCCCTTCCTTAAACAGGTGCATCAGCTGTGGTTTTTATTCAGGCTATGAGAGCTGAGACGCGGAGAGGAGTAGCTCATTTTTCTTCCTGCACCTCCTCCCCGTCCCCCATGGTGTCTCTCCTAGGCCACAGTCTGTCCTTTTGAGACTCAGCACCTGTCAGTTATTCATTCTCCTGGCTGCAGGGTCACCATCAGCTGCGCAAGATGTTGTTTACAGGGTGCTTGCCTTTTTCCTTTTGAATTTTTAAAAACCTATTTGGAAAGAACAGATCAAATGTTGGCTTCTTAGTGACAGAGTAGCTATAAATACATTTGGAGGGATCTTGGCTGTGTGCTGTCTAGTAGTCAGTAAACTTACATACCTGCTAGATATTATCAAAGAATTACAGAGTACGTCCCAGAAATTCGGGCGTTTCCCTTCCGAAAAGTCTTCCTTGGGTAGCTCAATGTTTACTTATTTATCTGTATGTAGCCTTCTTTGATAATAAATTAATAGGTCCCTTCTTTCTTTTAGAGGGGAATACAGAGTTGTCAGCCTCCCAGTTTCTATGTGTATACTTCTGTCTCCCCAGAAAAGTTCATGGTGTCCTAGCATTTTGATCTTGAGCAGTAAGGTCTCGAAAGCCCCATTCAGATTAAGTGTGTGAAAATGATGTGTTGAGCCTGTTTTCTCTGATTCAGCTTGCTGGTAATTCTCAAAAGTTTCATTCCACTCAAGAATCTTAGCTATTATAGTGGCCTCTAAGGTTTACTAAGATGTAAGTGAAAACAGCAAAAACTGGAAGGAGTACCAACTTGACATTTGAATCCTTGATTTACCCCTGGTTGGTTGTGCCATCTGAGAGTCAATCAACCTTTGATGTTTCATTTTAAGAATGCAGGTACTAAGCATCTAACTACTAAGGGTTATTGTGAAAATGAAATTAAAAAAATAATTACAGTATGTAACAAAGTGCCTAGCATAAAGAAGACACATCAATAGATATTAGTTGATTCTGAATGGTACTTTTCTCTTAAAGAATGTATTCCCACATCATTCCACATGAAGGCATGTTGAGGATTGGGCCATTTATATTATAATCAGGAAGTGGGTGGAGGTGACTTTTAGTGATTTGCCCACAGAAGCCAGAAAATGAATTCAGGTTCACCGACTTCTGGATTGGATGTAATGTTTAGACTGAGAAATTCAGGAATAACAGTTTGATGATTTGGAAACTAGCACTTTAAAGTAATCTTTGGGAAGCAGGCACGTTTGTGCTTCACGCCTTTGAATCTTGAAGAGATTACAAGAAATGCTCAAATCAAAATGACTTAAGGTGACTGAAATTTAATAACTACCAATGGTGAGGGGATATCTCTTTTATTGGGGATGACTCAATGTTTACAGAGCATCCTTTAGTTCTGTACACCTTTGTGCTGTTGCCTCAGGTAAAAAGCAGAAGAATGTATTTAGGTCAATGGTGTATCCAGAAACTCAAAGAATGAGGAATATGTTTATGGGTCTTTTTATTGCAATCACTAAGAACAGTTCTCTGGAAGTCCCTTGGAGATGTACTCATCAGAAATGTCTCTAGAATGCCTTTTAAAATGCTTGAAACTTAGTAATTCAGGATGAAGCATTTTGTGAATTGTGCTTTCTTGAAACTGGTTTCACTAGCCATAATTTCCCTACCTGTTCTTTTTTTCTCTAATGCAAAATGGGATGGGATACTATTGTTGTATTTGAAAGAATTTTCACTTGTCCACATGGTTGGAGATACACACAAGTTGCTTTTTATTTCCTGGAGTAGTATCAATTATTTTAATCTAACCTGTACTTATTGGTGAATCCTAAATTATATATCTCTCTCATAGAAAGAGGAAAAATAGGAATTATAGTATCTGAAAAAAAAACCCAATGAATATCTATGAAGTGCTTTTGTTAGTTACCTTCTTAATGTTTTAATTTTAAACCTGAGTGTTTATGAGTAAATATACTGAAAAAAAACAAAAGGACACAAAAATGCCTTTACTAATCAATGCAGTTAATCACATGGAGTTTTTTCCCAGCTGTAAGAATGCCAATGAATTGATGATTTCATATTTTTAAAGTGACTGTCAGATGTGGTTTTAAGTGGAAGAATGATTGTGGCTGTGCTGGTTATGAACATTCACCCCAGAGGTCTTGACTCTTTGATAACCTTTTCCCTGGGAAAGGAAACATTCAGGAAGGACTCTAGATCATCTTTTCTCTTAGCATCATTGGCCCCATCATAAAAAGTCAAAAGCCTCATAAAAAATAACCACATAAAAGCTTCCTTTCTGTTTGTACCTGGCAGTTACACCTGTATTTCCAGTGATTCTCAGGGTCACTTTTGCAAGAGTAAAGGTCAAGGCCTTGAATGCTTGTCCTGACCAAACTCCTGCCCCAGCTGTAGCTTAGATCTGGCCCAGATGTTGGCATGAAGATGGCACCACCCCGTCTTGTTTCAAATGCTTACATTCTTCTGTGGATGGTCTCTTCCAATCCCAGCTTCAAATTCAGAATAATGACATGCAATTTAATAATGACTCGTGTATTATGAAAATCATTGAGAGGTGATTTTTAAAATGGTGTGCTTTTAAATAGAAAATATTTCTTCCACATTTTTATTGGTGCATATTGTTTATACAGATTAGTGAGAATCTTTTGGGAGTTTGTAGATGCACATAATTTACTTTAGTCATCCTCCCCTTTCCACCTCTTCCCATTGCAACAGTTTTTTTCTTTCTTTTTTCTTTCTTTTTCTTTTTTGGTCAGTAAGGAAAAGTTCAACGTATATCGTATATTTTGAACATGTTCGTGCCTCCTATGATCCACCCTTACACTCCCTCTTCCTCTCTTCCTTCCCTCTTGTCTAAAAGTATTCTCTCTCCTTTCTTGTCATCTTTTTAAAATGCCACTTGTTAGGGGAACCTGTGATATTTGTCTGAGTCTGACTTTTGTCACTTAACATGATTATCTCCATCTAGATCTAACATTTTGGTTTTTTTTTTAATAACAAAATTTTGTCCTCTTGTATGGCTGAATAATACTCCATTGTGTTTATGCACGACAATTTCTTTATCCATGTGTCTGTTGATGGGCATGTAGTCTGGTCTTGTATCTTGGCTATTGTATATTGTATTTCAGAAAAATATAAGTGTGCGGGTACCCATGTAGGATGTTGATGTTAATTCCTTTGGTCTACACTAAGGAGTGGTGTAGCTAGACCAAAAGGTAGCACCATTTTTAGTTGTTTTTTTTCTTTTTGAGAAATCTTCATTTTCATTTCCATAATGGCTGAACTAATTTACATTCCCTCCAAACAGTATAGAACTGTTCCTTTTCCTCCTCATCCTCTCCAGCTTTTATTATATATATTTTTTATATTCTTGATGAAAGCTATTCTGACCGAGGTAAGATCAATTCTCAATGTCATTTTGATTTACATTTTTCTAATAGCTAAAGATATTGAACATTTTTTCATACTATTAATAGTCATTTATACTACTTTTTTGAGAAATGTCTGTTTGGATTCCTTCACCCATTTGTCAATTGGGTTATTTGGTGTTCAGTTTTTTTTGAATTCTTAAATAAATAATATTTATTACAGTAAAAGATAAACTGCCATTAAGTTTCCCCTCTCAAAATACTCTTCACTTGGAACATACTTATCCCATAGTTCTTGCTACTCTCTGAAACCCTTCTGGAAGTGCTCGGGTCATAGGCTTGCAACACTGAGCCTGGCTTATTTTACACATTTAAAATTACATATTATAATATATATATATATAGTGAAATTACAACTTATATATGCTATTGTGTGTGTGTGTGTGTGTGTGTGTGTGTGTGTGTGTAGTGTATATGTGTGTATTTATTTATTTAAATTAAATGAGGTTTTGTTGAGGTGCTGGGTATTGAATCCAGGGCCTGCACATGCTAGGAAAGCATTCTGACACTGAATACATACCCAGCGTTTTTTTTTTTTTTTTTTTTCTGTTTTTATTCTTGACACTGTGTCTCACTAAATTGCCCAGGCTGGCCTTGAACTTGAGATCTTTCTGCCTCAGCCTCCCAAGTAGCTGGGATTTTAGGTGGTGTGCAACCACATCCAGCTTCTGTATGTATCACAATATAGTACGTTTATCGATACAGAAAAATTGCATTGGTTTTGGGAACTGGTACCTGTACATACCTTACATTGAGCATTTTCACCCCCCTCCTCTCCACTGCCATCCTTCCCTCTCCTTACTTCCATAGGTTTTCTTCCCATTAAGTATACTTTTAAGTGAGAAAAGCAAGCCATGGAATATTTTGTACAGTGTTTCCATTTTTAAAAAACACTGCAACAAAATCCATGCACATGTGTATAAGCACAGAGAAATGTCTCAAATTATGCCTCTTTTCTCTCTCTGTCCATTTCATGTATAATTTAATTTTGCTTAAAGTTGATATTAAATTTTGTCATGTAATTTCTTGAATAAACTTGTTTTAAGATAACTTGAAACTTATTTGTTTCTAATAATTTTATTTTAATATTTAATTTTTGTTTTAAATGAAAATGTGCCATTTTAAGAATAGTTCGTAAAGCTGAGCATGGTGGAGCATACGTGTAATCATAGCCCTCTAGGAGGCTGAGGCAGGAGAATTGCAAGTTCAAAACCAGCATGGGCAACTTAATGACTTAGTGAGACCTTGTCTCAAAGTAAGAAATGAAAATATGGGCTGGAAGCAAAGCCTTGGGCTTGGCTCCTCAATACCACACACAGACAGACACAAACACAAACACAAACACACACAGACACACAGACACACACACATGTAGCACATAGAAACCCTGTATGCACTTCCCCAGATTCACTAATTGTCAGTTGTCATGTTTTGGATCTGGAGTGTTCCCCTGAAGCCTCATGTAGCTATGGATAGTATGTATTGTTGGGAGGTGGAGCCTGGCTGGAAGGGGCAGTGGCTGGGGCTTGATCAGCAGGGGCGTGTGCTGGTTCTGCCCTTCTTCCCAGATTTGTCTCAGTCTGCCATGCTGCTGTGAGGTCTCTGTCTCCCACAGCACCAGCTCTGACTCTAGCTGTAGCCCCATTATGTGATTCTACCATTTTCCAACTGCCCGCCCATGAATGGACTATGACTTTCTGAAACTTTAAGCTACAATAAATCTTTCCTCCCTAAAGTTGTGGGTGTCAGGTGTTAAGTCAGTGATGAGAAAGTAACTAAGACATCAGCCATCCATCATACGTTCTTTAGCTATTTCTCTATCTTCACAGTTTTTCCCTATGTTTGATAAAAAGAAGTTCATTTCTTTTAACATTGTTAGTGGATATTTCCTTAATTCAAGGAGGCTTCTTACATAGTTAGTAGATGCTGATCAAAATCAGAAAATTAACGTTGATATCACAGTATTTTCTAATCCAAAAACTACCACTCAGACCCACTCAGTACCTTCATAATGATGCTATGATCTGAAACGTGAATGTCCCTCAGTGTCAGGGGTGAAGGCGTGGTCCCCAGAGGTGGTGGAGCTTGTAGGAGTTGGGGCCTAATGCAGGCATGATTAGGGGAACCTTTCCGAAGGGGATTTTTGGACCCTGGCCCATTCGGTCATAGCTCTTTTGCTCTTTGGCTGTGAAGTGAGCAGTTTGTCCCCCACAAACTCTCTGCCATTGCCATCTGCTGTCTCCATCTGAGGCTCAAAGCGAAGGGCTTGTGGCTGGAAACTCCAAAACAAAACCGTGAGCCAAAATAAAACTTCTCTTTATAACTCAATTATCTTACATATTGTTTTTGTAGTGACACATGGGCGTGATGAAACTACACAGTGAATCTTTAAATTTCAAAAAGTTTTACAGTGAAAGACACATTGTCATTAATCTCCCTCAAGATGTTCCAACTTGTTGCTTTAAACACACTTGTCTTACTGTTCTTGCCGCCTGCTAAGGCAACTCTGGGAGTCCTCCTGCGTGAGTGTCTTTAAGAGATGTGACTGATAACATGGAGAAGGCAGTTGATTGATCAGCAGGCTCGTATGCACGCGGTACTGTGTTCTCCTTACTAACTGGATCAATCTGGCACCATGTGACTTCTGTTTCTTCTCCAAAGTCACAACGTCCAAGAAATGAGTTGACCCAGGACATCAAGGCAGCCATGACAACACAGGTAAAGACACTCATGGGAGTGGCAGAATTGTTTCAGAAAGTGGCAAGAATGATGGAACAGGCATATTTTAAGTGAGGGAGGTGTAGTTTGATGGGAAAATAATGGTATTTTTAAAAATTATAAGCGTGCTGTATTTTAAAAATAACAACTTTTAAAGCTGCTAATGTGCATAGACCTTATATGTTTGGGATCCAGTGTAGGATCATGTATCACATGTAGTTAGCATGTTTCTTCACTCATCTTCAATCTTGAAAAGTTACCTAGTCTTTCCTTAGATTCTACAGCCTTGACATTTTTGAAGTACAGGTCAGTTTCCTTGGGGAATATCTCTTTTGAGTTGTCTAAACTTTGTCATGAGCAGGAATATCACAGAGATGGTGGCATGTTCTTCTCAGTATGTATAATTCAAGGCATCCAATCATGATTTAACTCATTGCTGGTGATGTTAACTTCTGTAATTTGGCTAAGATGGTGCCTGTCAGGTTTCTATACAGAAAAGTTCACTAAAAAGTACTTTGTGAAGGGTTTTAATACATTTTAGGGCCGATCAATACCCATGAAAATATTCAGAAGAATTTTGTGAATAGGAGGCTTGAGACAGTGTAAGTATGTTTCTTTATTAAAATTTCATTAATTTTGGCATCCACAGATTTTCTCACCTGAACCAATTATTAAGATAAATGATAAATAATTATATAATGCTATCATCCTTTCTACAATTATTAGTTGGCTTTCTCCTATAAAGCAGAGCTTTCCCTACCTATTATTTAAATCAGTATGGATTCATAGGTTCCTCTTGATTGAATAAATTATAATGTACAATATTATGGACATTATTTGCTTTGATGATCAAATTGATCGAGATTTGGCCAAGAGAGTCCTTTGAAACTGTCTTTTGTTACAATAGACAGCCCCTACCATTCTTAGAGAAATTCTTAATTTTCTTGCACAGAAGAATTTGCAAGCTCATTTTATACTTTTCCTGCCTTAACACTGGATCAACTATGCCTCCAGAAAGTTCTAGTAACTTTTAATGCAAGTGGTGCCTAGAAACAAGGTTTAGATATTAACAGTGCTCCATGCTACTAGGGGATGATTGGTTCCAGGTTTTCTCAGTGAATGGAGCTGTACACCCACATATATACTTTATTGATCTCTGTATCTATATTTATATTTTGGACACTCTGCATTCACACCAGTGCTTCTATTTACAAACCACCAGCACATAAGTTATTGTCAGCCTCCCATTTTCCCTAATTGCACATTTCTTTCCACCAGTAAGAAAGCTGATCTCATTATCCTTAATGTATTTGATTATTTCCTTTGGATGCCCCCACTGTCCCAGAGATTGTGACTATCTTCCCACCACAGCTCCTTTGACTTACATCAGCTGCTGTAGGTCAGAATGCTCCTTGCCAGTTCTGGTGGTGAACCAGCAAGGAGTTCTATGCCGACGTTGTTTTGAATGAATCTTGACTACTTTACCAAGGAGATTTTTGCTAATGGTTAAGTGCAAGATGTCTACAGCCAGAAGATCAGGTTTATAGAACAGCCTAACAATCAGACATTTTGTTAGCTGTGAAAACTTGGGATAGTTGGCTTATCTCTTCCAGCAGCTAACATACCTTTAATCAAAGACAGGCCATACGAAGCGGGGAGAAAGAAGAATGGCCTGATTCTTGCTAATTTGGTAACAGAACCTAGACTCCTTCTTCAAATAGCTATTGATTCAACAATAAGCAGGGGACTGAAAGGACTTCAGAGCAGAACTACCAGCCAGATCAGATGGAAGCATCCCACAGGGAACTCACCTCTTACGCCAACCTGCCTGGGACAACTACAGTTAGTTCACCATCATGTAAAACTGAGGCCTCAGTTTCTTCACTTGCAAACTGAAGATGATTATGTGGGCTTCCCTAAGGCAGGAGATTCTTTGAGAATTGTTGAGAACCAAATGTGCTAATATTTTCTAGAGCATGAAGTAAGATGCACTTTAAATATGTATTATTTAAACACTTTCTTGAAAACATGTTCTTTAAACTTTTGCTATCTTTTATTCTTACTCTTCTTCAAAAAGAATATGTGTTCACTATAGAAAATACAAGAAAGCCAGGCAAGCAAAAATACGATAATAGCCACTACTGGCAGTCCCACCAAGCAAAGATAATGCCTGAAAACATTTTCCATTTTTGAATAAGTCTTTCTCATCTGTTTTTATGCATATCAGGAAATAAGCACAAGATTGATGAGGATCTATGCCTTCTTCTTCCTTCTGTGTAACTCAAGGACCAGATTCCTCAAGATTCCCATTTCCTGATTCTCCTGAGCCCCTGGGCTGGGTCCATGGAATAATATCCCCACAAAGCAGCCTGCACGCAGGCCTGGATCTCCTTGTTCATGGGGCATACAATGCATGCACACTACAACTGGTGGGCTCTTCTGTCTGTGGCGGCTCGCTCCCATGAGGCCCTTCTTCCTTTCCAGGTGGAGAAGGCCAGGGAACAGGTTTCCTCACTCTTTCATCATAAAGAATTGCCTCCCGTGGAAACTGGCCGGTGTCCAGATCCCAGAGGAAACAGCAGTACAAACATTTTCTATTCAAATGTGTTATTCATTGAAGCTTCTTTGACAAATGTGGCTCTGGAATAGATTCAGAGGAAGTTGGGGGTTTAATGTGTGAATGCTGGATGGGAGATCATAGCTCTGGGAGATGTACACACATTGACTTGTGAGCTTCCTACACTTTCAGCCTTACCTTTGACGTTGGACTAGCTTTTCAGCTGGTGCAGGGGAAGAATATGTAAGTCAGCTGTGTTGTCTTAAAATTCTCACTGCACAGCTCTCAAAAGACTAGAAATAAATATCCCCTTCAATCCAGCGACACCCCTCCTGGGAATATATCCAGAAGAGGTCAAACAACACACAACAGAGATATATGTATACCTATGTTCATAGCAACACAACTAACAATAGCTAAAATATGGAAGTCACCAAAATACCCATCAACAGACCAATGGATACACAAACTGTGGTACTTATACACAATGGAATACTATGCATCAATAAAGTCCAAGACTGTGGAGGCTTTTACAGGCAAATGGAAGAAACTGGAGAACATCATGCGTAGTGAAGTGAGTCAGAAGCAGAAGGTGAAACATCGAACGGCCTCTCTGATTTGAGAGTCCCAGAGCACAACTCCTATGGAACTTAAAATGAAAAACAAAATGAAACGGGGGTTCGGTAGGGGAGGAGGCAGGGAGGGTAGGGTAGAGAGAGGGACAAAAGGAGAGTAGGAAAGCCCTTGTCACCTTGACAAGATACATATGTGCATAAAAGGCTCAACTTCATGTAAACCTTAAATTTTGCACATATACATGTCAGTGAAATGGGGAAAAAATTCTCACTGCACTACCAATAAAAGAATAATAATTCAAGTTTACTTTACATCTCTTTGCCTATTTCTTCTAAAGACCCAAAGATGTTCCTATAACTTATGTCAACCAAAACTCATCAGGGTTGGGTAAGGCCTTGTTCTGACACCACCATCTTAATATTTTAATTCATTTAAAAATTAGTATATGATAGGTGTTCTGCCTCAAATTTTTTCTCTATTGCCTTCTGAAAGTTTTAAATTTTAGCCTTAGAGATTTGAGAGACTGTGTATTTGAAAGTTTTATTTATCAAAATGAAAGTTTCTAAAAAACCCAAAAAGTTTCTGAGTAAAACACGACTTTTGATCTTTGTCAAGTAATGTGTTACTGTGTATTTGTTGATACTAGTTCAGTGTTCATGTCCGGATGTTAGAAGGACAAGAGGGATCCAGCCAGGGGGAAAATGAAAGTCATTCAGGAAGAACTAAACCAACTGTCTTCTTAGTATGATTATGAATATTGCCTGTTTCATCATTTAACAAGCATTTGGATATAGCTCATTTCTTTATTTTACTCAAATCTAACACTGTGTGTGTCTATGTGTGTATTCTCTATCCTGGGCATAAAGATCACATCATGTCCTCACTTTCTGTCTCACTATGGTGAACAATGATGTCTATCCTCAACTTCTTTCAACTGTGCCTGGTACTCTCCTGGAAAACTTGGGTGAAATCTATCTCTAGCCTGCTGTGTTCTAGTTCCTGAACAACTGAATGTGTCTGGAGAAAGCTCTCAGCTTTAAGGATTCTTTCTCATTGACTGCTGACTATCAACCCCATTTACATGCTAACAAAAACCAAACTCTCAAACCTCCTTAAGTCGCTACTTATTGCCCCAGTCAATCTGCTTTTCCTCGCAGCAAAATATGTTAAGAGTTTTCTCTTTACCTCCAGTTTCTTTGAAAATTGTATGTGATAGTGCTAAGTTAACCAAGCACTATATATAATTGTATATATCCAGCAGAGGGGTTTCATGATCATATAGTCGTTTTAATTTTGATGTTTTGAAAGACTTCTCTACTGTTTTCCATGATAGCTGCACTATTTTGCAGTCCCACCAAGTATATGAGGATTCTTATTTTTCTGTAACTGTACAACATTTTTCTATTTTTGATAGTAATCATCCTACCAGTGATATCTCAGTGTGTGTGTGTGTGTGTGTGTGTGTGTGTGTGTGTGTGTGTGTGTTTATGTTTTCAGTGCTGGGAATAGAATCCACAGTCTTTGCACTAAGCTACTTTCTTACTCCTTTCTAATTTTTGTTTGGAGTTGGATCTTGCTAGGTCATTAAGCTACTCAGGGTGGGATTGAATTTGTGATTCTCTTGCCTCAGCCTCCTAGAGTGCTGAGATTACAGGCATGTACCACCATGCCTGACTCTTACTGAGTTTTTGATTCGCATTTTCTTGAGGGCTATTGATGTTGAGCATCTTTTCATATACGTGTTAGTTGATTGCGTATCTTCTTTGAATACATGTCTCTTTAAGGTCCCTTGCCATGGATTATCTATGTATTTATTGATGCTGGAATCAGACTTAAAGCCTTGCACATGCTAGACAAATGCTCTACCATGGAGTCATACTCCTAGCTCTTTCTTCTTGTTTTTACTATGGTATTGTAGGAGTTTCTTATATATTTTGAATATACTCACTAACAGATGTATGATTTGAAAATATTTTTCCCTTTCTGTGGGTTACCCTTTCATTTTCTTGGTTGTTTTCTTTGCTGTACAGAAGCATCAAGTGTGTTGTAATTCCTCTTTCTTTTTTTACTTTGCTGCCTGTGTTTTTGGTGTTATATTTTAAAAATTATTGTCAAGATCAAAGTTAAGTAGCCTTTCCCTTGGAAATTTTACTCAGAAATTTCAGGTCTTAAATTAAAATCTTCCATATATTTTGAATTGAATGTACACTATAAGATAAGGACCCACTTTCATTCTTTCCTTTTGTATGCCCAGTTTTCTGGATATCATTTGTTCAAAAGATTGACCTTCCCCACTGTGTATTCTTGGCACCCTGTAAAAAGATTATTTAACCATACATGTGTGGTTTATTTCTGAATGTCTATTCTGTGCCATTGGTTAATATGTCTTTTTATGTGAGTACCATTCTCACTTAATTGCTATAGCTTTGCATTACATTCTGAAGTCAAGAAATATTATGCCTCTAATGTTTTTCTTCTTTCTTAAGACTGTTTTGGCTATTTTGGGATTTCTGTGAACTCCACATGACTCTTAGAAAATATATATATATATATATATATATATATATATATATATATATATTATTTTTTTTGGTAAAAGAACACCACTTGGATTTTGATGAAGCAATCACTGAATATGAAGATTGATTTGGATCACTTGGACATTTTGGTATTACCTTCCAATCTATGGAAATCTAGAATTTGAGTCATATGTTTTAAAAAGAATTGTTGGCTAACAACATTTTATATTGCAACCTTCTGCTTAGTGCTCCTTTATTATCCAGTGAGTTCAGTGGCAACTGCTAGTAAGAAATAAATTTACTCTTTTGGGAGATTTATATCAATGGGACAATCCAAAATACAGATGTCCACAAAGATGCCTCACTTTACATGGGAAAAGGGATATATTCATGAAGATTATTCTTTCTTCTAGTTAAAAGCCAGAAAAAACAATACAATATATAACAATACAAAAAGTAGCAACAATACAATGTATGCTACCTACTTAAAAATTGAGCTGCCAAAATTATTCAAACTGTCAAATTCTAAACTTGTTGCCTATTCTTCTTTGCCTTTTATTAAAATCAAAATTCAAATAAAGGCTGTGGCCTCAACTTTCCTCTCACTCATGTTTTCTGACTACTGACCTGATCACATAGTGTGCCACATCCCCCTGTCCTGACATTTGTGAGTATAACAAACTTTGTTTCCATTCCCTCCCCTGGATCCCTTTTTAAAAAGTTCATGTCATGAAAGAATTAAAAAAGAAATTCCTATCAACAATCTGGGAACATTTTGAAACAAAGTGAAAAGCCAATTGCAAATTTATATGTAATTACTGAAGTCCTAGAATAAACACTGTCATTTTGAAAACAAAGAACAAATTTGGAGGAGCCATACTACCTGATTTCAAGATATTACCAAACTCTAGAGACCAAGACAGTGTTATTGACACAAATGTCAGAGAACAAAATTTAGAACAGAAATTGACTCAAATATGTATGGTCTATGGATTTTCTAAAAGATACCAAGATAATTTGATGAGAAAAAATAGTCTTTTTTTTTTTAACAAACCCTGGTGTAACATTTAGATAACCATTTGGAAAGAATCCCCTTGAAAACCATGAACTGATAGATAAACAAACTGTGGGAGATCTAAACAATGGAGTCCAAGTCACCAGTAAAAATAAACAGGTGATGGACGTAGTTAACAACATGGGTAGGTCATAAAAACCAAATGAAAGAAGCCAGGTGAGGCAATTAGCACACAAGGGACATAGGGGAGTTGAAGGGCCAATGAAAACATTCTACAGCAGAGTGTGGTGGTTATGTAAGTAGAAACTTGTCACAACTCAACAAAATGAGCATTTCATGTTAGCAAGTATTATTGTACGTAATTATAATTCAAAAGATCTGATTTTTTAAGAATATGAAAACTGTCACAGTTTAGATATACTTACACCATTCAGTTCCTTCTCTCCTTTCTTTTGTGACATTGAACTGAGATGATTGCTTCCCACTTGTTTGGTGCAGATAGAGCCTTTAAAAATGTCATTACTCCAATTACAGCAATTTTACATATTCTGCTTGTTGCAGTCTAGAATTTTGCAATTTCTACATAAAGAGTCGGTTGAAAATTGTCTGGTAAAAGCAGTTTCTGAGGACTAGGTGCTCAGATACCTACCTCCCTGTTCATCAGTAAGCACTGGAGGACAAAGCTGGCCACCCCTCAGTTCGCATAGTGTTGGGCTGAGCTTTCATAATACTTTCCAATTTATCCATCTCCTACTTCCCTACAGCCTTCAAGATAAAGTTCATATGTTCAGCATGGCAGAAAATTTCACCTTCATTTACCTAAGCCTCTATGAACATTATTCCTCACCTCTCCTATTGTTCAACTGTATGAGGAGCTGGCTTGTGTGTCCTAAGGGATTTTTGCTTTCTCTTACTTCCAGACCTCATCAGGTGCTTCCTCTTCTACCTGAGATATCCCCTTTCTTCCTTCTCCAAAGTTTCTCTTGTCCTCTACAACTTAGCCTACTCATCTTTTAGGATTCAACATAGATGTCACTTGCTTTGGGAAGTTTCCCTCTCCAGGGTTATAGGAGATGTTTCTCTTGGCTGTTTTAGTGACACTATAACTCTAAAACCCGGAAATGCCTTTAAGCCTATGTATGACTTTGCCCAATGCCATTTCTACACTTCTTGAGGTAAGCCAAAAATATATTTTGTTAAAACCATCATGTCTTGAGTTATCTTTCTCTTATGGACAAAATCAATATAGATGACAGTTAAGGAGCTGGTACAATAACCTTCCCAATGTGCAGAGGATAGCACCTTTAGGAAGGCAATGAAGAAGGGGGCTATATAAAGCAATAATGGATATCAGGAGAAAATTTAATAGCTTCTGTTTGCATCTACTTACAGCCCATCTCTGATAGCTTCCAACTACTTGAGTCTTGATGTTTCCTGAATATGCTTCTGATTGATGTAAATAATTCAGAGGAAAAAGAATTTAAAGCTATTGGAATAAAAAACGCAAAAGGGCTTTGATTACTACATTCTGAGTTCAGCTCTTGAAGGAATATAAACAAGGGCTTAGAGAAGCTCAGTGAACAACTGGCAGCCTATCCTAAGGTGAGGGAGATTGAGCACGAAGGTCTTTCCAGAAGGACCTGGAGAAACTGAGACCTGTTCCTAAAATAAGGTGTCCTTCAGTGATCCTATGCACAGGGCTGATCAGAATTATTTATAAAGCACTTTTAAAGTATCATGAAACATCGAGAGGGGGGCAAATTTCTCAAGTATTTTAACAACTAAAGAGTATGTGTTTATGGATAAAAGATTTGGATGTCATTTTATTAATTAAATGTCATGACTCACTGGAGGAACTCCAACCATGGTTCCATGGAAGTAGCCTGGAGAGTTCCATGACTTGCTCAATGTCACCCAGCTCTCCAGTGACAGGGGCTGGGACAAAAACATGAGCCTTCTGACTTATAATCTGTTACACTTTTGAGTACATTACCCTAGCCACCCCAAGACTGATGCATAGATGTGACCTTCCAACCAGTAGATGGCGTTGTGCTAAGAAATCTACTTGTTCTCTTCTGGGTTCTTTCCAGGTAGGTACAGGATGCAGTCTGCAATTGCTGTAGCTGTCTACAAGTTGGTTCCTTCCAGCTATCCTACCAGTGATTGATCTTAGGATGCTGTGAGTAATCAAAATACCATCTTATCAGATGAGAGGTAATAGTAACCAACAGAATGAAGATAACCCACTCCTGCTTGCAAAATATTTTAGATTTTTAATTTTCTGGTTCACTAGAAGTAAACCTAATAAGGTGTTCTATTTCTGTCTTAGTTCCTGACATTTTCCAGGCAGTATCAGTCCATTTCTTGCACAAGTGAATAAAGTGGATTGAAGGCTGGTTTGCTCTTTGAAGCAAAGAACTCTCTAATGGTGTATGTCAATATCAATTATTACTGTACAGTAATAATAATGTTTATGTAACAACCTACGAGAAAATTTGTGTGTGTGTGTGTGTGTGTGTGTGTGTGTGTGTGCGTGTGTGTGTGTGTGTGTGGTACCAGGGATTGAAACCACTGCCCTTGCATGGAACTACATTCCAAGCCCATTAAAAAATTTTTGGGGTGGGGGGGCAAAGTCTTGCTAAGTTGGTAAGTTACCAAGGTGGGCTTGAACTTGTAATCCTCCTGCCTCAGCCTCCTAGAATGCTAGAATTACTGGCCTGCTCCATTAGGCTCCACTCGATAACCTGATTTTAAATCCTTACAACTGTTCAATGTTGCTATCCCAAAGGCGAAGCATAAGGAGCATCAGGACAATTGTGGGTTTCATTGACCATTTTTTCCTACATTACAGAAATTAAAGATTATGCTATTTCCCTCTGATTCACATGAGTGTATCCTCCACTTCTGCTTTGCAAACCATTCTATATGCTTCTGGACTTGCTGTGCATGCCAGGAGGCTGGCCTGTTCAGACTGTCCCTACAGGACCCCTGGTCTCTTGCTGCTCATCGGGTTGGCCCATGGAGAGCACCAGTGGATGAGAAGGTAGAGGGGAAAATGTGAGTGTTTAGTTTCCCCACTCCCTCCCCTCATTGCTGCAGTTTTTGGGAGAGGGTGCCTTTTCCTACAATGTACCCTCCCCTTCGATCAGGCAGTCCTGCCTCCAGGGCTCCAACCTCACTGGGTTCCAGCTTCCCTCTCCTTAGCTTTTCAGACCCACGAGCAAGGACGCTTTACTTACCCTTGTTGGTTCTCCGCCCCATCTCCGTACATGGTCCTTCGCTAAGCCCTCTTTAATATAATGCTTTGAGCCATCTGTTTCCTGTTTTAGACCCCGGCTGACACAAGCACTAAAATATATTGCCTTGGGAAAATATAAATGTTTTAGTGGCTAATGACTTTCTTTGGGGAATTATAAACCTTTATTTATAGTAACTATCTTCAGCTCATTTTAAATTCTAATAGTGAGCTTCTATTTATCTTTGAAAATATTTATTAATGTTATTTTATAAGGAAGTATTGTCTCTCTTCTCCCATGCACTTATTTAGTCATTTACTTATATCAGTAAGGCCTTGGGATGTTTATTTTATTCTTTGCAGTATAACCCAATATTACTGTATTTTTGCTATTTGTTTTGTTGCTTAATTTGTTGCACAGCTGGCTGTTGTGAGCTCTTTTGGGTTGCATTTTAGCATGTTACCATCTCTTCCTTCTCGTTCTTTTCCAGTACTTCCTTCCTTTCTGGCACCACAAGATGCCTCCACGCTCCTCTTGTGTTCTCTCCCAAGAGCCCTGTTTCTGTTTATTGGACTGTGGCGTTTAGAAACTGAGGTGTGGGAATTAGGTGTGCTCATTGCTACAGGGTGTCACTGCTTCCTACCTCTTCTCAGCAGTAGAACTAAGAAATGTGTATATATCTGGGTTAGGGTAATCACACACATATTCACAGTCAAATGTATGTATAAGCACATTTATTTCTGACCTATTTGTGCATAGATATGTATGTATAGATACACAAAAATTTATGTTTGTGTGTATACACACACACACACACACACACACACACACACACACACACACACACATACCATATATGTACTTTTAAAAAGCCATGAGTTTGAATCAGAGGAAGTAAGGCAAAAGAAGTTCATATTATCTCAAATCTGTTCTGGTGAGAATACTCAAGAGATCATTCTTTAAATGTAGGAAGTGACTTTAATATTCAGTAAGATAGAATTAAGAGCAAAAAGTGCCTTAAGGGACAAAGAAAAGTATCTAATGAAGGAATAAGGGGATAAATTAATACTAATCAAGAAATAAACAGAGCAAGAGGATATGGTCAAAAACATATTCGCACCTAACACTATGCCCATAAGTTATAAGAGAAAATTGATATGGGGTATCAATATATGTCAACAAGTATAACTGGAGGTTTTAATATGATTACTTCAAACTGATAAAAGCAGACTAAGTTAGCAAAAATATTGATCACAGTAATGTAATTAAGAGACTTAAGCTACTAAATGCTGTATTAGTTCTTGTTGCAATGTAACAAATTACTACAAGCCTGATGGCTTAAAATAATACACATTTATTCTCTTACAGTTCTGGAGACCAGAAGTCTGAATGAATTTTACTGAGTTAAAGTTGAGATGTCATTTAGGGGGTTAAAAATCAAAGTCATCTTGACTTTACCTTTGTCCATCTTGACTTTACCTTCATTCTTTCTGGGAGCTTGAAGGGAGGATTAATTCCTTCTTACCTCAGCTTCTCGAGGTGGGGTGCATTCCTTGGCTTGGAGCAGCATTACCCCAATATCTGATTCATCATCATAGTGCCATCTCCTTTTCTGTAACTCAAATCTCCCTGGTGTCTCACTTACAAGGACACTTGTGATTGTATTTAGGGCTCACTCTGATAATCCAGGATAATCTTTCCATTTTGAGATGTCTTTTTTCCCTTCCTTTTTTATTTTCTTCCTTTCTTCTTCCCTTCCTTCCGTGGGTTCTTGCTGTGTTGCAGTTTGCACTAGTGATCCTTTTGCCTCCCAAGTACTGGGATTGTCCTTAGCCCTTAAGATTCTTCATAATAACATCTACAAAGAACTTTGTGTCACATGTGAAATAGTCACAGGTTCTGGGAATTATAGCAAGGTATTATGGTTTAGAACTTAAATGTCCCCCTTCACAAAAGTCTCATGATGTATTCAAAGGTGGGATTTTTGAAGGTGATTGGATTGTAGGGTGATACACTGATGGCTGAAAATGCTATTGGGAAGTGGGACCTGGCTAGAGGTGGGATCCTAGGAGGGTAACCTGGAAGGGTGTATTCTTGTCCCCAGTTCTTCTCCTCACTGTCTCCTGGCTGCTCTGGGGTGAGCAGCTTTCCTCTGTCATTCCCTTCCACCATGCTGTCTGTGCCTCGGAGCCAGCTGGCTAGGTTGAATCCCTAAAAACCATCAGCCAAATTTAACTTCTTCCTTGTTAAGTTGTCCTAGTAACAAGAAAAATGACTAACAGAGATTCCTTTGGGGTTAATCATGTAGCCTAATGTATATGCTAATTAAAACATGGCAGAGAACATACTTTT